>VXAL01018236.1:69983-89144 GCA_013399475.1 Chauna torquata | reverse complement strand
CGGCCCGGCCCGGCCCGGCTCGGTGCCGCCGCTCCCGGAGCCCCCCGACGGGGCACCCACGGCACCGCGCCTCCGGCCCGAGGGCTTGGCCGCGGAAGGCACCGAGCTCAGGGCGCTGGTGCCGGAGGCAGCCCTCTGCCCCCGCAGGAAGGGGCGATGCCGCGCGTTTTAGCCCCCTCTGGGCGGCCGCTTTCCCCCCACGGGGGCTCTGGGAGCGCTGCGGCCGGTCCCGCACCCGCCCGCAAGGGGAGCAGCAGCCGGGACGCGGCCCCCGCGGCAAAAAGCGGCCGGAGGTGTAAGCGACGGCTGACACTGCGCGCCTTCCATTTCTGGGGCCAGTACGCCTGGCGGAGTTGCAGGATCTCCCTGCCCTCCATCAAGCCTTTTATTAATACACGGTGTGTACACTTTCCGGCTTCTCAGTTTAGTAGTTGCCAGCGTACCCTTGAACACCAGCCAATGTATCACTGCTCTTCAAGTGGATCTTGTATCTCCTACAAACTCAACGCTTTCACTTATTTGTTTCTTCCCCTTGTCGCAGAAGGGTAGGATACGTGAAAGCGCAGGACTACAGAGAAGATAGGAAATGAAGCTTGGTCACCATCTGAAACGATGCCATCCTTCCCTCCAGTTTTTCTATATTTGTCTGCATTCCAGCCTGCCCATTCGAATTTGCAGCTATCAGGCTTGATCACAAAAAGTAGTCTCTGGGTCATCTACTCGATAAGTGCAAATATCAGAAAAGCAGTCGGAATTCACAGGAAAGAAGAAAGGAAATTGTATTTCTAATATTTAAAGATATATTCATTTTCTTCACGATTGAAAGCTTTCACACACAGAAAATTGGGACACTGCCACCTGAGCTCTAACTTTTGCAAAATATGTTGGTAGTTTACAAAAAGTAGCAGGTGCACTATTGCAAAAAAAAAAAAAAAAAGCAAAGCGCTATCTATATTTTATTAAGCCTATAGAAAACCCCTTTAAGTCAAGGTGGTGCACCCGTAACCAGGCCCAAAGAAGTGCCACAGCCGTATAGCTCATTTGGGGAACTGAAATTGCTGCATTTCTTCCAGCAGTAGAAAAAGGAACTATTTTTGTTGATAATAGGTTTATCAGTGGTCTGTTGATGAAGTGCCCTTATTGTGAGACCGTAACCTCAGAAGGAAGCAAACAAGATGACTTACAGCATGTTGCTTTTTGGAAGGCAGCTTTCTAAAGCCGATGGTGAGAAATTGCACACGGCTGTCCGAGGATGTTTTGTCTCCTTCGCTGTACCCCAAGCGTGAGGTGCTGCTAAGGAATGTCATCCTACAAAGAGCCGCACGCTGAGAAGCGGCGTCAAAGTAGTATTAGTCAGCTCCCCTCCTTTCCTCATGATGCGCTGGAGGATCTCACGTGACGGTTTTTTGTACCTCTTGACACCTAGTCGCTTTGGCTGTGGCCACACTAAGGGCTTTGTGGCAGAAGTGGCCTCATGTTAAATATATGTCATCCTACGCCTGGCAGAGCCGCAAAAACTGAAAACTCATGTTTGGCAACAAGCCACTTTAAGTTAGTTCTTCAGCTCCAGCGCTATACGTACCCTTCTACCTTGAAGTTCAGACAGGTTCTTGCTGCGCCTTCAGCCCCGTTTTTGGTTTCATATGCCCTAAATCTTATACCTGTGACTAGAGAGACAGACAATTACGTTCACCTCATTTCATCCCCTGGAGTTCAGAACTTGGTTTCCATTAGTGGAAAGCTAGTGTAGGCCCCCAAAGATTACCACAACCTACTTAAGTTTAAGGTATGTTTCAAGGTTTTGTCGGATAAGGAGGAGAGAAATCAGATCCTACAAGGTCTAAATGAAAACTGCAATGCAACTTCAGATCAGGCCTGCCCTTTCGGGCTCCGAAATGCCAAATCCGGTTTTTCACTTCTTTTTGTGAAGGGGACAGATTCACGCCTGTTGATGAGCCCTGCCCTATATGGTTTCCCTTCGTGTGAGCTCTGCTCACCAGGTCGAAGAGTCCAGTTTTACTGAGACCGAGGTCTCTATGCTGCTTGGCTGAACTCGTTGAAAATCACGGGCAAAGTATTTCTCCGAAAAATGTAATTCTATCAAAGCTGATATGGAATTTGAGGACAGGTGTCAGAATCGTGGGATTTTTTTCTTTCAGGGGCATGCTACCATGTTTGCAGAGGAGCAAGGGAACTGAAGACAGGCCCAAAGCAAGGATAAGCTTAGGTACAGAGTATGTAGAGGAGCTGCCCACTAAAACGAGCCATGGTCAACTGGTCCCTAGCAGAAGACCTTGCCAGAGGCAGGACTTTGCAACCGGCTTGGGAGCAGGCACCAAAACATCTCCAACACAGCCTGGGGGTGTGTTTCATTTCATCCTGATTTTTTGACTTTGTGTTTTTCTTTTCTTCAAGTTTTTCCACTTAGTCTAGACTTTTGGGTTTGAATTTCTCAGTAGTCTGCTGTATATGCTGTGTTCAAAGATGCCACATTTCCCTCTGTCTCTTCTGTTCTCTGCCCTTAATGACTCGGTGAAAACTGGATCAGCAAAGTGAATGTTTCATTATTAGCATTTTTTTACGTGAAGCACATTGAAAATAGTAACATGTCTGCCTTTTCTAAGCAAAATATTTTGGCTATGTTGGACACACCAAAACATACAGATTTTGATTCAAAGGCTTTGTTTAGACATTCACAAGAAAGCCCCCACTTCTCTAAGTATTTTCATTCCTTGGAGAAAAAAAAAAAAATCCATTTTGAGGTAGAAAGACCTTAAAATAATGGCTTTTTTTTCACATTTTTCTGTATTTTTTGGCCACCATTGCCTTTAGCATATACCATATAAAGATTATATACTGTTTTCCATCAGTTTATGCTAGCATGAAACTTCCTTCTTTTGTTGGCACATAATATGCAAGCCTACTTTGAGTAAATTCTTCGAGGAAATGTTGCTTGTTCTCCTCACTGTAAACACGCCTGTTGGATTTTTTCTGTTGAGTGCTTTTGCATAACATCTGACGGTAAGGTTTGATCAACACGGTAGTTGGGTAGTCCCACCAGACATATAGGTAGCAACAACCCACAGTAGATTGTTTAAATGATAAATGTATTAAAAGCAGAGTAAAATGCACATACTTTTCAATCTGGCAACCCTTCAGATGGAGCCAAAGTAATAGAATGGGTTAAGAAACACATTTAAAAATAACGGTATATTTTATTCAATAACATTATTTATTGGCAAAATCCTGATACCTGCCTTGAAGCCCACTCCTTTTTGTTTGTGAGGATGTTTGGACGGAGTGTTGTAGAAGTTCTGGATTTCTGCCAGTTTACAATATCTGTTGCTTGGAACTATTTTGCATATGGCACCTGAAAAAATGCTTTTAGCCTACACTTTTTGTTCACAGACTTCCTCCACTGTGTGCCTTCTCTCTTCATTACTGTTCCTCTTGTTACTGTAGTTGCCACTTCCGTGTGTACCTGTATGAACCAGGATGCTCTTAAACAATTCCGCAGAGTTTTGTATGTCACGAGGTTGGAGTTATTTCTGCAGTTGGCAGAAATGTGTCTATTGCCTTAGTGAAGAGCTTCAGGGAGAAAGAAATCACAGTGAGAAGTAAACCCTGGGAAAAGCGTTCTACTGAAGGACCAGCAGAGCTGTAAAGGGACAATCCACCTGCCACTTCATGGCAGTTTTTTTTTCCCCTTCTCGGCATTTTTTCCCAGATGTCAGCATCTCCTGCTTGCTTTTTTTCCTATTGACTTCATTCAGAGACATCTACAGGGGATAATGTGTTTCTCATTCAGTGTTCTTGGCTGTGTTAGGCAAAGGATCACCAGTAGGTCAAGAGAGGTGATCCTTTCCCTCTACTCAGCACTGGTGAGGCCACACCTGGAGTGCTGGGTCCAGTTCTGGGCTCCCCAGGACCAGAGAGGTGTAATGACCATGCTTCATGGCTGATCGTCCCTACGGTTAATAACGATGTTGGAACATTCTTCCAGCTTGTATGTGAACCAGGGCTAACTCGCAACGGGTAGTCATCTGCTCTGTAAGCTCCTGGGAATACTTCAGCTGAAACGTCGTTTCCTAGGAAAACATCGCGTGGATATCAAAAGCTTTAGTAAATCAATGTACATGGCATGTAACCTATCTACAGGTCTGTTGCCTCATCATAGGAAGAAGTTGGGTTAGTTTGGCTTTGTTCATCCTTCAAAAAGCTGTGTTTGTTATTCCCCTCCATGTTGTCTTCTAAGTACTCACAAATGGTTTATTTTTGTTTTGGGGAGAGTTAAAGTTTATTTAATGGATCAGTAATTCCTCAGTTCTTCCTTCCTCTCCTTTTTTTAAGTTTCACTTCACAATACAAGAAGAAATGAACTGATTAAACACAGGCAGTATCTTTCCCTCGTCTTTACCTGTGAGCTGAACACCTCTGACAAGGTTTTGCATTTGTGGTTACAAGGTTTGGGAAGCCTGGCACAAACCTGAGCATTTGCTTCTTTGAGTTCGTTCACGCTCTGTAGACGCAACTTCTTGATAAACGTATATTCAAAAAGAAAAAGAAACTAGAAACAAATATCAAAGCATAAGGGTTACTAACGTGATACTTTGAAGTCACCTATATATTATTAGAGAATTATGTTATTTCTGAAACATTTAGAACAAAAATAAACAATGTATTTAAACAATCTACAAAACACTAAAGGTTTGTAGCACAAAAATTGGGGAGGGGAACTCTGCCTCCCTTGTAACACTTAAAAAGGAGAAAACAGGTGGCAAAATGATTTGTTTGGAAAATGGAAAGAATTTAGCCCACCCAACAACTTGGCACTGAGCGGAGCCATTCCTTTTATCTTTTTATGTGTTCTGCTAAGCACAATATTTGGGAGCTTTCCAATTACAGCAAATCAATATGTAAATTTCCTATTTTGGTCAGTTCGCTTCTTGCAATCTATCATGGTATACGTTCAAACAAAAATTAAAACAGGTCTTTTTTTCCAAAACCAACCAAACAAAAAACATTTTCTGGTTGTTGAGCAGAGACATAGGGAAACAGACTTATCCAGCGGAGGTTCTTTTTGCCAGCACAAGTGAGATGAAGAAGTGACAAGATGTGTGCGAAGTGGCAGGGGTGTGTAAATGCAGCTGTGGGGTCATCCAGAACAAGTAAGAGGGACTCGTGGCCAGAGTCCTGATTTCTTTTAAGATAAGATAGAGCTTACTGAGTCAAATATTTTTGTCATAGCAAAAAACAAGTTTTCACAAGCGTTCAGGGTTATAGTGCTGTATACTGCAGAACATTTTTTGGATGGTACCGTGAGGTATATGCTTACTTTTAAGCACATGGTTTGTCCCATTTATTTCACTTCCAGCACTTGCTGAAAGCACATACTCTCAGTGGGGAACATTGCAAATTGACAGATTTGAGAAGAGAAATATTTGATGTATAGAGGAAGCATGGAAGGAAGGAAGAGAGATGGCTATGCGAAACAGAGCAGAGGATGAAGGATGTGTCAGTTTACTTTTCTAAGATGATACATTTTTCTGACAACAGCAGATAACATAAGTCAGTAATTCCACAAACACCAACATGAGTAAAACCGATGCTTTTAGTGATTGAGACAAGTATAATAAGATTAAATTAATTCTTACTGTAATTCCTGCGATTTAAATTCAGTTATCTCGGGGACAAATTGCTCCACAGTTTTTCATAGATTCTATTAACTTACTTACTGGGAGTTGAAATTCTGTCATTGCCCTAATACCGTTACAACATTACTTTCAAGGGATCCCTTCTGCTGGTTTGCACAGCTATTTTTACTTTTTAATAAGGAGAGGATGTCACATGATTTACCAGAAAAGAAAATATATTCTTGATGCTTTAACCTTGTTTAAGTTACTTAGTTTGCATTTGAAATTTAAAGAAACAGTCTTAATCCATGGAACAACCACAGTGTACGTGAGAGCACCAAATCAAAATTGGCTATATAGAGACAAGCCTAGAACAGATAAATAAAAAAGCAAATAAAAGTGTTATTTCTGTGTCTTTTAGATCAATAAAGATCAAATGTACAGGAGTGAATATTAAAAATACTTTTATTAAATATTCATGTTAAAAACAATGTTTTCTGAAGTTTCTGTCTTGTCATTTACCATGGAAATCACAAGTGAATAACATTTGTCTTTGTATTTTAGGGAAAAAATAATTTACCGTCTTACTGAAGATTTGCACAGTTAAAATTTTGACATTGTTAGCACTACAGTGAGGTGCAATGAAGGAATATGTATTGCTACTAGGGTTTACAGGTGTAATTAATTTATTACCAGAATTTACAAATCTGCACTATCGCTGCCAAATAAAAACATATCCAGGCACACAAACTTCTCCCTCCTCCTTGGTATTTAAGAACAACTGAATTCTAAGAAGACACAGCCAAAAGGCTTCTTTTCCACCCCAGGTTTTGCACTTCCATGAGCCTTGCCCTTTGAGAAGTGACACCAACATTTGGTGGTAAGATTTGTAGCGCTTCCTACACATTTGGGGAAGAAAAGCCAGTGATATGGGCTAATTTCTGAGAAAGCACAGTCCCCTCTGTGCTTATTATTGATGTTAACAGTTTCATTTTAAGTACCTGGTATCTGTTAAGCATCTGGAAGAAGGTGTAACAGAGAAATAGGTGGTCCGTTGGCTAACGCGGCAATCTGGTAGAGGGCATTGACTTCCACTGGTACAGGGAGGTGAGGCAACACATGTAAGACTTTTCCTACTGGACTGGAAATCCTTCGTCTCTGGATGGAATAGGAAGCATTGCCTGTTAGGTGAGGTCTGCCCAGCCTGTGCATGGAGGTTGTAGGATGGTGGGGAAGGTGTTTTGGGCCTCCCTGTTCTCTGGGAGCATTGTATAGCTGGGATCCTGCGCAGGGTGAGTGATAGATCTATTTGCCCATGTCACACATTTGATCTGCCAGTCTGTGAAATACCTTAGATGTTAATTCTTCCCTTGCCAGGAAGGGTAAAACAAGGCAATTGGGGATTAGCGAATACATTTGTGACCAGATGAATAGCAAAAGGATAACTTAAGGACAAAGCTTGGAGATGCTTTTTGCTTTATGCATTTCTACAGTCATACAGTGTAGGAACAGGGATATGAGTTGCAAGCAACCTTTTTTCCTGCATGAGTTTTGGGAAATTTGGAGGGTTTTTTCCTTTTGCGACCTGCGGGTAAAGCTATACCAAAAGGAAATTTTTGTGGTTTGAATGGAAAAGTACCAACCTCATGAACCTAAAAGCTACTGAGCAGTTCCTGGTCAACCAGGTTTACTAGGTACCAGATTCTAAGATGAAAGCAGCTGAATCCCATGGAAACAAGCAGAGAAGAAATCAGAGCCAGGCAGGCTTTAACTGACAATATTTGCAGGTGTCAGAAAGACTGAAGGAATGGTAAATCATGAAAAGGGCAAACCACTGAAACAATTTGGATTGGCTGGTGAGATGAACATAAGCAAATATAGTTCTAAACGGCCAATGCAAAGTGCATTTTAAATGTGCACTTAAAAACAAAGTCTGCAGGAAATATTTATCTTTATGAAATGTTCTTTTGGGGATGCCTTGATTTTAAAAAGATCTTTAGGGTCATGTTGATCAATCAGCTATGCAAGAGCTACAGCCATAATCAAAATGGTAAAATGGATTTCTGAATAAAATTGGATTTATAAGCAGAAGAATTTCTGGTACTAGTAAGTGAGTTATATTGCCTCTGTGCCTGGTACTGAGGTAAATGTAGTGGTGGTATGGTGTCTGGTGCTGTTGTCCATAGTTCAAGACAGATGATTATTATTTAGGAAGGGTGCAAGGAAGCACCTGCAAACCACCTGAAAGATCAGAGAGCGTTCTTTACAGTTAAAGACTCAAGAAGTTTGTTTTGATTAACAAGAGAAGTTGAGAGGTAACTTAACCAAAGCTTGTAAGTCCCAAAATAGGAAAGAGGTGAAGGTGATTCTTCACTCTACATACAAGCTATCAGAAGCTCTACCTACTGTAAGTTTAAAATCAGGTCTAGAAAAAAGGCAGACTTTTAAGCATAGATAAATTAATCAGTGGAACAACATACCAAGGTTTGTGGCATTCACCAAATTCTTCAATAGTTCAACATTTTTAACAAAAGACCGGGTGTTCTTTTGAAAGATGTTTTAATTCAGACTCACCCTGCTTCATGTATATCTTATGACTTGCTGTATACAGGACTAAACAATCAAATACCACTATTCTATGCATGTAAAATCATATATACTATATATAGTGCATAATCTCTACTGACTAGATAATCACCAGGGAACCTTAGGAGTTTATAATCATGGAAATATTGTACATCTTCTGTAGACAAGAAAAAAAATAGATTTTATTAGAGCAAATAGGGGCATATGAATATCTTCATCCTGCCCCAAAAGCAGTATTTTTTGTCACTGGAGGAGGTCTGGGTCACTATAAAAAATAGCTTTAAGAATCCTACAGCTGAGGCACATCATCTGCGTCTTCCATCTTGTGCTCCCGACAACATCCTGGATGGTAATGATTGAAACTGTCTATTTATTAGATATGACAGCTTCCACTGATGAGAGTGTTTGTAATTCTAAGAGAAGAGCAGATGCTGAGATGAAATGTCTTTAATTTTCTAACCACGGAGTTGTTGCTTTGGTAGACTACTGAGACAGTGGCTCTGTAACCGTTTAATACCAGCTCTATGTGGTTGTACATCATGTAGCAGTACAAATTTGATCAAAATCAGGCAAGACCATATGATTCCGTTTCTGTTGGTTTAGCCAGAGCTCACAGCACAGTATTTATGTTCACCTTACAATTTTATGCTGGCTTTATATTGGCTGCAGGAAGACAGCATGAAGTTAGAGATGCCTAGACAGAGAATACTTGCTCTATATTAAATCTGCTAGGACAAAATCTCTTCAAAACATTGTTAACCAATTTGAATCAGTGGAGTGACTGTACCAGTGTATTGCATTCTTATGATCACAGTACTTTTAAAATCTGACACTAAGTGCCCTAAAAAATAGATTTACTGTCTTGTCAAAACACAGCTTGAGAGCCAAGCTGAATTTAGAGTTGAAACAGTGACACCAAAGAGTAATCTCATTGTGCCTGCTCTCCAACCACAAATGGTAGTACTGCCAAGCCCTGTGATACCTTTGAAATTACCAATGATTCCTGAAAAGAAAAAATGCAATCTAACAAAAGTCTCCAGCCAAAACAGGAACACTTTCAGGAAAATAGATGGAGGAAAGGACAAAAATAAAGTTTTGTCTCTTTAGGTATAGACCATTATTTGGAAGAGGTTAGATTCCCTCATGTTTGACCTAGATTGAGTTCTGGGTTTTGGAAGGGTGCTGTGTGAGCTGGGCATGCCAATTAATTTTAATCATGGTCATAGCTGTAGTAAATGAATGATCTGCAAGAGTGAATAGCTTCTTTGTCAACTGGATGAATAATTTTGGAAACCATAAAGGTGAGTTGGTTGGAGGTTGGGTCACAATGCTTGCATTATTTTCAAAGCTGGAAGGAGGCATAGTAACAAAGATGAACTTTGAAATTAGTTTGGGAGCAAATACCCCATAAAAAAAAACAATACAGGCATCAGGATGGTCAGTATAGGAAGCAACCAGAGTAGACCGGTTTTTAACGATGAATGCCTTGTGCAGTCTGGAATTGCAATATCAAAATTTACAATGTAGGTAACAGGAGAAACAAGGACTTCAAGAAGTCTGGACAGACAGCAAGCTCAGTCTTTGTGGTGGAAATCTGGAATGATGCCACTGATCTTCCTGGTGGTAGATGAACTTGCCTTTGGGAAAGTAAGATCACGATCTATCTCACTACTCTACATTTTGAAAATCTAGAGCAAATTTTTAAAACACACTTTAGGGCATGCAAAAGCCAATCCTTCCAGACAAGGGAGGGTCACCTTCTGATCTGCTGAATTTCACATGGCTTTTCTTCTGTGAATCCACAAAGGCTCAAGCCTTTATGAAGAGTCATTGCCACCAAGTAGCTAGATCAGTTGCATACTAAATCCTCAAAGCAGAAAAACTCACAATATCACTGGGTAGTTTTTGAAGCACCATTTTGAAAACTCATGAAAGTACCACTCAAAAATATGCAATGTCTGATGGTCTTTTTTCTTCTTTTACTATGAGGTCCCATTCTTTGCAGTTTTAGAGTTCAGAGTCTCTCATACAGCCATACAGTACATAGGATATATGCAGCCTGTTTTTTGGTTATTTTCATTGCACATTGAGAAAATACATAGCTAAAAATACTTCAGGATATTTTCCATGGAATATCATCCATGGCTCCCTCAAGATATTCTTCTTTAACATTCTTTAACCCACACGGTGTTCCATGTTTCCAATGACAGACTGTCCCTCCGTAAATAAGCTGTGTAAGTTCCTATTGTGCGCTGTACATTGCTTACGGTGGAATAAATTGCCTTCAAAGAATGCTGAGGTCACAAAAGCAAGCAATCATAGAGGTAAGAAATGCCAAAATTAAGGTAGTCTGTGCAAACTCAATATGGTTGTGCAAATGTCCAGTCTGAGCCAGTCTCTCATTATGTGACAGCCTATTTTTTCCCTCCTCAGTCATTCCGATGACAGCATACCTGGTATTTACCAGATGGGAAGCTACTTGATATTTCTTTTTATTCTTCATTTGTAGTAAGCCTTCTTCATGGCTTGACATATTGCCTTTTACTTCCCATCCATATGAACTAAAAGTACAGCAGTCAGTTCGCCTGAACGTAGCTTAGCTGACCAACCATGTTGACTCTGAACCTCTGACCTCTCTGCATGCCTTCCTTCTCTGGTGTGGCAAAGCTGTCTCCAGAACTTCGTGGGACAAGTCACACACATGCATTAACTCATCTGTATTTTAGGGAATTTCCCTGTTGTGTCTCCAAAAACCTCCTTTCAAACAACAAGACTCTGGTATCCCTAATAATGGAAAGCATTACGCAAGCCAGTCCTAGAGATTGCTGCCAGCTCTTTTCCCAATTCAAAACTGCCAAAGGAAGGAAAACTTTGACCATATGTCAGCAGGATTCAAGAGCCATACAACATTGAACTACTGGGTGTAGCTATTTTCTCAAGGGAAGTATGAAATCATGCTTGCCTATACACAGAAGCTCTTCAGTGAGACTCTCTCCTTCCATTGTCCTTGCTTTCACAAGACTGAATCCTATAGCATTGTTCACAGGGAGAAGCAGACTTTCACCCAACTGCCAGGTCTGCATTTTTTCCATGAGGAGGCACCTATCTGTACCAGGCTGTAGAGAAAAATCCCACCACCCAAACCCTTTGAGCATGGAAGAAAACTCTTTCTGTTCAGCAAATCATCAGAAAAACAGATGTCTAAGAGGGTGCAAAGCGTTGCTGCAGCTACTAATGGTGCAATGATTAATGATGCCAAGTATTTGAGATACAGTTAATCCCTTTCATCAACTCATCTCCAGGTTATACATAGAACTTGAAACCCACACGATGTGACCTTTTCCTAAAAGCCATACAAATATCCTATTTTGCATTGGGTTACAACAACAGATTCAGGGATAAATATGATACTGACATGCAGAACTTCGCAAAAACTTCCCTTACCTTTTAAAACTGGCAAAAAAAGAAAAAAAAAAAGAAAAAAAAAAAGAAAAAAAAAACCTTCCTAGGCTAATGGGAACAAACAAAGCACCATACCTCAGTACCTCAGAGCAGCCCTCAGGCACTCTGCTCTGGTTGCAGAAATCTTTCTGAGAAGCCTGTTTGGCCTCTGGAAGGCTGCCGGAGCCCTTACTCACACCTTCCAGGAAGGAGAGAATGAGACAAGCCCTAACAGGCTTCTCCAAATCCAGTGCCTCAGAGAGAGGGGAGGCTTCTCAGGGCAGGGAAGGAGAACTGCCACCTCTGCGTTGAGCCAACGTTTTCTATATAATATTACCAACAGAGCCTTAGTAATCCTCAGTTTCATGGATAAGATAGCTCCCTCCTGGATCACAGGGTAAACGCACGCCCAGCCTGCCTAGTGCTGATATCAATTTTACACGTTGAATCGTCGAAGCTGAGGAAGCTGCAGCTGCCAAAAAATGGGAATATTTTTAAATTAAGGCACCACGTGGACCCAGGAAAATTCTCATTTAGGAAATGAAATGAGGACAAACAGCAAGAGAGGTAGTTCGTTACGGATTTTAACAGCTAACTTTCCCTTAAGGGTGCATCAAGCTCCCCCTTTTTTTTCTCTCTTTCTTTTTCTCTCTCTCTTTCTTCTTTTTTTTTTTTTTTTTTAATCAGCTGTCCTGCTTAGTGTAGAAGGGGGAAGAAGTCCAAGACCTCAATCCTCCTTTCAAAACTGGTTCACACCATAGGTGTGCATGGGGAGACCAGCCCCAGCACAGCAAGAGCTATGGAGACCCACCAATCCTTGTTTCACAGTGGGAAAGCAGACTTTGGCAACTCTTCACCTTCTGTACTTGAGCAGAGTGGCATCTCCTCTCACACTTCTTTTTGCTCACACGTAGCCAGTGGTTTTGAACTCCCAAGAGCAAAGTCTACATCCAAGCTGCTGAGATTTATCACAGGGACTGGAACTACAAAGTTATTTGGCTATATTTATCCAGCATGGGGAGGGAAGTGGAAGTAATAAGGAGATGTGTGGCGGTGGAACTGAGCAGCAGAAAGGAGATGACATTTCAAAGGAGTGAAAATGCAAATAGGAATCTAATGAAGGCTAGTTACAGGGCTGAAGAGAGGAGGAGTGTATATATTCAAGTCATCATGCTGTCTATTCACATTAGAGTTGCAGTTGTTTTCTATACGCCTGTGCCCAGCCTTCCCATCAGCAAAGAATTGAAAAGAGTACATGGGTTTCTTTTTCACATATACCCTTCTAATTCACTCAGCCGCACTGGTTACATATTCCTTTCCACCTCAGTAAGCAAAGGGACACAAGAAGACAGAAATAAATGAGAATGTAAAACACACTCTTTCACACTCTTACAATCATCAAACTAAATGTATAATTTCTGCAGCTCCACGGAAGGCAGTGAAGCTGAAATTAGTTCTTCACACGTGGATTATGGTATTGCATAGAGATTTTTAGGGGTCATAAAGTGCAGTATAAATATTTTATGCTCAGTCCCGAAGGTGAGGTGTTTCATTTGTTTACTTCTGTTAGATCACAGTTTCACTAAAAGCTCATGGAAATATTTAATTGAAAGTTTTAGTGCAAATGAGGGAATTATTTTGAAAAAAGGGTCGAAAAGAGCTGCAGAGTGATAGGAGTCAATAAGTCATTTGGAGAAAGCAGAAAAAAGTCCAGAAAAATACAGTAGAGGTGAGTAAGCCTAGAAACTGTAGTTAAAAAAAAAAAAGCAAAGTTATTATATCCATTTTTATTTGTTAAAGCTAGGAGGAAACTAGAGAGACATGAAAGGCAGCAGAGGCACCATGACAGACACATTTCTGATGGACAATGGGCAATCCAAACCTGCTATTTTGTGTTCTTTCTCTGCCTATGCCTAGCATTCATCCACTTGGTTTTGCTGTACAACACATCCACATCTTAAACACAAACTCAGGTGGACTGAATTCTTAGATTTTCTTCCTGAAGGAATAGAAAGTTCATTGAGGTGGAGGAGAATTGGAAGTCAGTAACCTTTAATATAGAACAGACTCCAAATTCAGGTTGTTTCATAAAAAGGAAACAAAGCAAAGAAATCTGAAAAATCAGATTAGCACAATAGAAACATAAACATCAAACGCAATAATAACTGATTTAAATTAAATGCAAGTACCTAACTGGGCTAAATCCCTCAGTCACAATCTGTTGTATTACTGCACAGATACACAGACTAGAGAATTCTGTTTTTTCTTGTTCTTAAGGAATAAATGTCGCTTTGTGTCTGCTGACTGCATCTGAAGTCAATAAATCCATCTGCTGCCTTTCATGCATGTAGAATGCATTTACATCCCCTGCAAGCCATGTTTATTGGCTAGCTTAATATAATTAAATGGCTGCATGACACTTTCAGATCTTGTTGAATCCAAGCTATCAATTTAAGTATTTATATTTTGGTCTCTCCCTGCTACAGGAAGAAAGGGAAGCACAAATGGCAATAATCCTAAGATGCATCCCTTGCCATTATACGTTGGCAAATGTTATGGTAAGATATTTGACAAATAATAAATGAAGATAGCAGCTAATTTCAACAAGTCCAGCCTATTCTAATTTGCTTTAGGACAACCCTTTATCAGCGTTCTTGGTAGTGCCTCCATGAACTGAGGGGAGTATGGAGAATAACTTACATCTCTTTCCGTTAAATGAATGTAACACCTTTATTAAATGGCAATATGTTAGCTTGTCAAAACTCATCATCCTCATGCTACACAATAAAACATTCCTTAATGCAACGCAGCACTATGTTGTTACCTAGCTCACCTAGAAGGAAAATTCCATATAAACTGTTTGGTGCCATCTGTTGCTTTGCCTCAGGAAATTTCCCTTTAGAAAATAATCCCTGTGAGATGTTTGATTAACATTATCTTTGGAAAAAGTCTGAATAAACAGCTTGCATTGAACCAGTCTTAACATACCAAATTATTTTTTTCCCCATCTATACATTTCTTTTTATCTAAAGCATGTGGGTTTTTTTGTTATTTTGTTTTGTTTTGTTTTGCTTTCCCCGAAGCCTTAATTTCCTTCCAATTTTGAGAGAAATGCAAGTCAACCAGCTGTCAAGAATGATCGTCCCATCTTAATAAAGAGTAAAACTAAACAGAATTAGCAGCCTTCTATTTTGTTCCCACAAATACTATGGTTTCTTTTTGTTAGTTCATGTGGACATGAATCCTTTTTCTGAGTAACTCCATTGCTAAGGTGTCTACACAACTGCACTTCTGACCTGTTGATCCATAACTTATATTGGGTTGTTTGGCATAGAAGTAGAATGAAAAACCTTTGGAAGAGAGAATGTTTTTGAGAGAAAATGAGCTTTTCTCAATCAGACAAATAAAAGCAGTCTATTTAGCGATCTAAATATGTGCTACTGAAGTTTTGTCTCATTGTTCACTTTTTTTTTTTTTTTTTTGGCTAGATTTGACATATCCCTCACAAGAAACTGTGGTTCTCAAGAGACAGAAAAAGCAAAGAGAATGCAACCTACTATTCACCTGGATGTTACAAAAATATCTTTCATGTGTCAAGTGGTACAACGTAGGCGGTATAATTTGGCATTATCTTGCATTGCTACTCGTCTATTCCCACACTTTTTAAAACTATCCCTGTCATTGGTATGGTGTCTATACACAAAGTGATTGCGCTTTTTACCTTGCTGCAAAAACAGATTTCAAAATACTAGTAGCTCAGAATAGGACTGACTATTCTTTACTAACATTTACATACCTTTATATAATACACATATAAAATGTGATTTCAAAGTTTTAATTTTCTAATAGTTTATAGAAAGAGACGTTTCTATTTTAAAGTTTATTTTATTAACCAAAATAATGAGTTTGCCAATTTTGTAACAATGATTTAAAGCAAACCCATACACTAATACGGACCTGAATTTTGAGGTTTAAATTAGATTATTAGCAGAACTGACTATTTTACAATCTATTTGGAAACGTGCTAGGCAAAAGGCTTTCACGGCATTTCACCTTTACATGACTGATGTAGCAGTATGGGCTCTGGTTACTTGGGCAACTGATCAACATCCTCACCTTCACTGTAAATGCAACACTGAAAAGAGATTACAGAAAGAAAACATGAAGGAAAGAGCTAATTTGAATGGAAAAAGAATAATGCCTAGAATCATGAGCAGGGAAGTGGTTTTAGGACTCTGAGCTGTTCCTAAGTACAAGAAAAAGTGAAGTTGGGTGTTGGCCAGCCACTGATTCTTACATCGTTCAATTATAAAGAAGGGAGAGAAGAGGTGCTGAGGGAATTTCAGAGCCCTTACCCACTAAGTCTTATCAAAAATGCCAGATTCTAGTCATATAGAGTATGAAGAAACAAGGAAATATTTTGTATGCGTACAAAATAAAACATGCAAATACTATTCTCTTCTTGCAGTGTGGAAACCTTGAACTTCAGAAGGTCTGCTATTCTTATCTGGGGCACAACTTACTAGTGTAAAAATACATAGTATTATACATAGTGTTTATTCTAAAGCTACTTGATAGCACTGGACTAAGACCTGGGGTTTTTCTGTCTTATAATAGTGACTGTATGATTCAAAGAGACTGGATACAAATATATTGTATATTTAACTTGAATATTATCAAAATTATATAGACTAGGGATGCAGTTCTCCCTGTTTTCATTTCTCATTTTATTTTCTCTACAATCTACAAAGTCTATATTATTTCTTTCTTCTTTTTTGGGGGGGGGTGGGGCAGGATGGGAAGGGACACTGTTTTTCAGCAAAGTCTGCAGGAAATTGCTTTTCACCTAGCACCTTAGAAAGCCTTTGACCAGAAGGGCACAAAGCTGTAATCCTAGGAAGTGGCATCAGGTCAGTATGAAGCCAAGACTCCAACCCTCTCACGCACTTCTCGTGATATAGAAAATGCTACAATGGATAGAAGTGGTATGAGATACAGTTTTCAAACAGAAAGCTCATATAGAAAGTGTGGATATGTGTGGACACTCTGTAAAGCATCTGGCAACATGGCTGAGAACTTAGAGCAATTGAAAATTAAGATAGTAATCAGTGGCTTAAAAATCCACTAACTGAAAGATGCCTTATTATCTTTAAAAGTTTGCTTTATTACGTCCTAAAGGGGTTTGCTCTTTTTCTACAGTACAATATTATCATCAGTAATTCCAAAGCAAATATGCATACCATACTGCAACTGTTTCCAGATGACACAAGTTTTGCAGGAGCGGTAAATAATGCAGAACACAGGTGACTGAGCCCTCTCGATCATTTGATAAGCTAACTATGAGAGTATTACGACAGCCACATACAAAACAATACATTGAAGAACAAAGCAAAGCATCTGAGGTCATGGAAGCTAGAGAGCTGAACATATGCTCTCAGCCTGATCCTCTTAGTAAGGGTGAACAAAATTTTTACTGTATAATAGGAATCAGAGCAGGAAATCATACTATTTTTTTTACTGCAATGCCTGTTTTTTAATCTTTTCGTCAGTCTAGGCTCCTGCTACATGCTCTTAGTTTTTCTGGAAGCCAAAAGGGTTGAGGGCCTCTTTTCTGATATTTGTGTTTTGCCTATAGTTAATGCAAAAGGAACTCCTCCTGTCCTGAGCGAGGAAGAAAACTGTCGGTTTGTATATCTGTGACAAAAAGGTGGGGTCTGTTGCTGAAAATACTGATTAAGAGTTTTTCTCCATTGAAAACACTGACATTAACTTTTAAAAGCTTGCAATATCTCAATGAGCTTTAGCTCTTCTGTGAACCAGTTAGGGAATTTTTCTTGTTTTTTTGTTTCTGTTTGTTTGCTTGTTTTGTTTATTTTGCAACTAAGTAGTGTGGACAAAACCCACTACTTTGAGGAGCCCAAATCATGGAATTTACTTCTGTTGATTGCAGCTGTGAAGCTGAGGAAACTTTGGTGCACGGGCAAAAAGCATTGTCATCTGTGAGCTCATCTGCAGGATTCTCTCTCCTTTTTAACTTTGCTTAATACTATGACTGAAATAAGGACAATAGTGTATACTTTTGCTTTTATGTGGAATTTATTATGTAATTGTAGCTCAGTAATTGAGTTTATGTGGAATAAAACTGTACAGAATTTCAACCTTACTTTAAAGTCTGCCTTTCAAATCAGTGTCATGTTGCTACTGGTTTATGATCAATGCTGTCAAATATTAAGAAAACACAGGAAATACATATCCTTCTTTTTCAGGAAATGCTTGTATCATCGAGTCGATAAAACTGTTCAGTTTAAGAGAATCAGATTTAAATACTACTTACAGACATGGCCATCTTATAGCAGCAATAAATACTATGGGTGTATTAAGCGATTGCTTAAATTCAGAAGCTAGTAGATGAACTGCGTTAGATTTCCTCTTCCTGTACATAACATAATATAACAGCTTGATGAAGCATTTGCTATTAAAAAAATTTCTGAGAAGATTTTCAGGAAATGTATTTTCTGTACAATATAGCAAGTTTGGGTCTTGTGCCATATTACACAGAATATTTGTATTCTCTTTATATATTAAATATGTTAATAATTGTTAGTTGAAGGGAGGAGAAGGGAGATAACTACTTCTTTTTTTTATGGAGGTAAACAACACTTTTTCATTTTCACCAACAGAATTGCTGCTATATAATTTTGAATCCTAAAATGCTTTATTTTAAATTTAAATTTAAGCCAAAACATATGTAGTATTACTGAACGGGTGAAACTTCTGATCATAACCTTATACTTCAACTTTTCTTCTCTTTGCTTGTCCTATAACTGGGGACAGGTTACAAGACACAGGCTGGATTCCTCATTACAGCTCAGCCTTGCTGAAAGGAAGACGATAATGGGAATGTCATACTTTTGGCTCCAGTCATTAAGCCCACGTGTTATTTAATCTAACTGCTCTTCTACTTTGTCCTTCTTGCCTTGGTCTAAAGGATGGTTCTGGTCCCACTTACCACTGCCAGCACTCGGCCCATTGATACATAGCAAACTATGAGAAAAAGAAAGAAAGAGCAATCACACCACATCTATGGCAGCCAGGAAGCTTTCTTTATGCTCCAGCCACTCTTTGGTGACCAGAACAATCACTTTTATTGTCCCAGCAGGGCTTCTCCAAATCCAACCTAAAACATCCTTCTCTTGCTTTGTAGAACCTCAATGATAAACTTCCAAACATTATTTTCTGCTTGCATCTGTCTGCTGTTTTGCCTCTCTGTCTTCCAGTTTATTTCATGTATTCTGACACAATCCAAGAAAACAACAGATGGTAACTTCATCCAAGTGGGTGTTATGCACTCAGGACTGCAAAACAAGAGCTTGTTTTCCATTAACTTCCTGCCTTTCAGGTTAAAAGTTCCAGAGGAACCTACTACAATTCTCCAACCAACATGAGTCTCAAAAGCAAGTTAGGATACAGCGGCTGGTTTAGTCAGGGGGAGATTTGCCTT
>VXAL01018236.1:38058-56287 GCA_013399475.1 Chauna torquata | reverse complement strand
CGCGGCGCGGCCCGGCCGCCTGGAGGTCAGGGCGCTGCACGGCTCAGGTAACGTCCCGCGGGGCGGCCCCCAGGCCCCCCGGACCTTCCCCGTCTCCCCTCGGCTCCCTCCAGCTCCCGGGCCCTCACCCCGTGCCGGCCCGAGCGTGGCGGGGTCTTCCCCGGGCCTGTGCCCGGCGCCGTCAGGGGAGGCCCGGCGGCGGTTACCGCCTTGCTGGGCCGACAGACCGGCCGGTTCGTGGTGCCGGCCCCGCTTGGTCTCATGCTGGTGGGCGTTGTGCGAGGGGAAAGGGCAGAGTGCGGTCAGAGGCTTGCAGGGACCCGGTGTGGTTTTGCATAGCTTCTCTTTCAAAATGGCTCACCCACGGAGAAGCAGGAGCGACCTCGCAGCCTCTACCTGGGAGCGTCGCTTCTTCAAGTTATTTATTACCAAGCTGCAATGCTTCCGATGTCTGTGTTGTATGGCCTTGTCGCTCCACGAAGCTAAAGCCCGGCCGGTGTCAGGGGCTGCCAAAGCAGGTGTGTGTTTGAGTTTGCCTGCAGCATGCAGTGTTGAAAAGGGATTCCTGTAAATGGTGGTAACAAGCGGTGGGGTTGACCCTGAGTCGCACATGCTGGGAAGGATGACCTGGACTGTCACGGAGTATCCTCTGATGGCCTTCGAGACAGATGACGGTCCTGTGCAGAGCAGAACCGGCATTCGGAAGCAGTGACATACGCCAATGGTAGCTGGCGCTTTTTGGGATGAAAGCCAAAAGCATCAAAACTGCTAAAGATAGAGTGAATGATGAGTGGCTGTGAATTAAGGAAACAGAATGCTACCAAGTGACTCTGGTGGTGGGGTTCTTGCTGAAGCTCTTAGTTACACCCCTTTAATACCATTTACCTCCATTTTTATCAGCCGTGTATTAGTTGACTTCAGTTCATTTCTTGTATGTGTTTGCTTCCTTCTTGAGGAGCCTTTGAGGAATAGGTAACCATAAAATTCCTTCAAGAATTTTTCAATAAAAAATACTTGTGAAAAATTCTGAGAGAACTAGGGTTACTTATCTTTAAAAAGTAGGAATAAAGAGAACAAGTAGCAGTTTGTGAAACAAGTGCCTGAAGAAGGTACATCAGGACTTTACACCCCTGTGTTGGGATGACTAACTTTATGAACAAGGAGAAATTCAGTGAAATGAAACAGTAGTGAATTCAGCGTTACTGAAAGTACTTCATACTGTAATATAAAATTCAGTGTTACAGAATGTAACTGAATGTAACTTAGCGATATTCATGAATACACTGAATACGTGTATGAATAGTAGAAGTATCCCCAGTTACAGTCAGTAATGGTAATAGTTTTGGTAGGAAGATTTAAATCTCATGCCTCAAAACTGTAGACCATCTTGTAGTTGTTAGAGACAAGGAAGAGAGATGATGTTAGTGTTACTTGCTGTCTCAGGTGCTGAGACATCTCATTCACCGCAGTGATTTCTGTGATTTTGTGGCTTTGATGTTAGGAATGCTATTTACTCTTCATTTTCTTTTTGTGTGTGTTTTTCTTTTTTTATTCATTTTATTTTAAAGATGCTTGCGTGTCGTCTTGCGTTGACTTCAGCTCCTGTGAGGTTATTGAAGATCTGAAGAGATGGTCTGAAATGTTGTATGCGACATATATTTCTGCTATTTTTATGGGGCTGCTCTAATTGCAAGTCTTTCTGTAACAAGTGTTGAGGTTGCATGTCTCTTCCCTACTGAAAAGGAAAATATTTCTGAAAGGGCTGGAAGCTGTTAACAGTCAGGTAAACAGCAAATTGTTGCATACACAGTAATTTGGATCTGACACCCCTGCCAGATCTGGTTTACTTTCTGTGATGCTACTTTTTAAGAATAAGGGAGGAACTGTTGTCTGTTTTTGTCCTATTGTATGTGAAGGAGTCATGCTCAGCTTTTCAGCTCTATCCTTATAATGCAAATTTGGCTTGCTGCATAGGAAGTGCTAGAGCTATTTAATGGTAAAGCTTGAGAAGACAAATCTCAGTGTGAAAGAAGAGGCACACAGTGACCAAAGGGTAATGGGAATAGCTAGGAAGGGTTTGGGCTTGCACAACTTACTGAATGAGGGAAACCTGATTTATAGTAATAAACATCATGGAAGGATGACTTTCTGATTCATTTTTTAATTCAGGTTTCATGTTTCCTTCCAAAAGACTGAAGAAAAATCAAGGTCTTGTAGAACGCGGAGTTGTTCATAATGAGTTATTATTTTAAACACATTGTTAGCTGAACAAGGTGAAGTTCTATGGACCTCAGTTCACTGGCATTTAATTGCATCTGTCTATCTGTATGTAATGCAAAACTTTTGAAAAGATTCTGATGGAGTACACAATATCAGAGATACTTTAAGGAGTTGGTGGAAACATGCTGAATTTGGTGAAAAATGAAAAGATCAAACAAACAAATAAAAAAACCCAGACAATATACCCGGTATTACAGGCAAAGGAAAGTCTCTCATATGCTTTGCTGCTCAATGTATTTACAACAACTTACACTTTTTTGCTTGTGTAGACCAAGATAAATTCTAGTGTCATTGAATGTTCCCTGCAGCTCTTTCTGTCAAGGTTCACTTCCTCTCCAAAACATGGTCAGTCTCATTTGCTAATCAAAGCTATGTTTTAAGCCTAAAAGGTGTCAATAAGGCATACAGGAGATTTTGTCTGCTGGGTATAACATAGTCAATTGTGAATACTATATTGAACTTCAGAATCTTGTTATGTTAATCATCAGTATACAGATCTAAGTGATTGTGGTAAAAATTTGTCATCTGAAAGAAGACTATGAATGGGACGATGTGTTTAGCAGGATTTTTGTATTTTTTTTTTCCAGGTCTATCACTGTCCAAAGACTAACCATCTGGTTGATGATGGAAGTTAATGCTTTCCAGCACATACTCTTTTCTGACTTTACCTGGGTCATGATCTTGTTGGAGTTCAAAATGCTGACAGCTGGGAGAGTGGTTCTGGCAGTATCTTTTTCACTGGCAAAATCTAAGACACTTGCTTCTTTCATCTTTCTGTTAACATTCATGCTATTGTTCATTGCCTCCTCAGTTGTACTTATGGGCTTGCATTGTGATGACTGAACTTATTCCAGTGATCTGATTTACAGCAAAGCCTTATGAACAATTGTTGCATCAGCATGACAGAGAAAGCAGCAAATGGAGGCGGGAACTTTTGAAGCCAGATGTCCATGAAAGTGTATGTAGTCATGCTTGAGTTATTTAAAATTATTCTAACATTTAAGAAGGAAAAGGTGAGTTTTGTTAAACTCACTGATAGGTGGAAGGAAGGGATGAGCTGTCAGGCAGATAAGCTTCTGGGTATACATGGCCTTCAGTAGGGTTTCACAGTTGTTCCCATGAGTAAGTGTCAGTAAATAGCTTCTGAGTGTTAATATGTGGCAGCTGTTAAAAATTTAAGTTTTCCTGTTTAGCAACTATTACAATCAAGGTATGTGTTGATGTGTTTTGCAAGTCCTCCCTGTTTTAATCCACAATGCTGAAGTTGAACCTGCTTGGCAAACTCAGGGACTCTCAGAATAGTTGTGTAGGAGATGCTGTAGTGAATTTTGAAGGCTGTTTTGTCTATTTTGTTATCTTCTCGGTAAATAGGAAGTTTTCAAAACAACTCTTTATTTTCAGTCATAGTTTCTTTTTAATTGAAATACATTATTGAAATTATACTAATGCATTTGATATCTAAGGTCAGTTTGGAATGCTTTGATAGTCCGGCTTTTCTGCACTGAGCAAATTGCACTTTAGGAATCTTCATATAGTTCTGAAACACTCTGAGCTAACGTTCACGTAGGTAGCATTGACCACATCAGTAAGAGTTGGAAGAGGATGCTGGGGATGTCGTGGGCATCTGTTACCACATGACTAAGAGGAGGTAGTAGGTACTGCTTTCTACAGACAGCTAGCAGAAACTTCCCACTCATGGGCCCTCACGCTCATGGGGATTTCAACCATTCAGACATCTGCTAGGAGGGCAATCTGGCACTTGCGTGTGCTCTTGGTAGTTTCTAGACTGTGGTGGTAACAGTTTTGT
This sequence comes from Chauna torquata, assembly GCA_013399475.1. NCBI lineage: Eukaryota > Metazoa > Chordata > Aves > Anseriformes > Anhimidae > Chauna > Chauna torquata. The sequence goes on along the minus strand of VXAL01018236.1, from coordinate 52,200 downwards.
AATGTAAATGCCAGAGAACCTGGCCAAGGATAACACTTCATCTGCTGCTCACAAGTGGGGAAGAACTGGCCAGTTTGGTCATAGATGGCAGCCTCTGTGATCTCTGTGACCATAAAACAATTGAGTTCAGAATCTGGAGGAAGGCTGGGAAGGTAAGCAGCAGAATTAGGATTCTGGACTTAAGGAGTGCAGAATTCTGCTTATCTGAGAGGTTGGTTGAGAATCCCTTGGAAAACAACCAGGTGCCCAGGAGAGGTGGACCATTTTTAAAGAAAACTTAATGACAGCTCAGGAACGAACAATCCTGTGGTGCAGGAAGATTCGGTATTTCAGCAGGAGGCCTGCTTGGCCAAGCAAGGAACTTCTCGAACTAAAATACAAAAAACAGGAGTGTGCAAAAGTGAAATAAGGACAGGCAATGGAAGAGGACTGTAAAAGTGCTCTTTGGTATGTAGGGACAAAATCCCTACAGTCTGTCAAACTGCGGATCTTTAGTCCAGAAAGACCTTGATAAACTTGAGTATTGGGTCAAGAGAAACCTCAGAAAGTTCAAGAAGTGTGAAGTTCTGCCACTGGACTTAAGTACTGCTGTGTTGCTTTGCAGGCTGGGAAGGGGCTGGCTGAGTAGCAGCTTTGCTGAAAAGGACGTGGGGTTGCAATAGGTGTGGAGTTGAATATGAGCCAATGCTGCCCTCTCATAGCGAAAAAAGCAAACTACAGACTGGGCTACATTAGGAGGAGCATGGGCAGTGGAAGGGAGGGTTCATGTCTACAGGGCACTGGTGAGGCTCCACGTGGAATTCTGTGTCCCGTTGCGGGTTCCCTAATTCTAGGAAGGTGCTGAGAAACTGATGAAGCCCACTTGAGGGCTACCAAAACTGTTAGGGGCCTACAGCACCTGATGGTGAGGAGGTGAGGGAGGTGGGTTTGTTGGTCTTGCAAGGAGAAGCCTAAGGGAGGAGAAATCTACTTGCAGCTTACAGTTACAATTACAAAGATGAAGTTGAACTCTATTTAATAGTGGTGGATAATATAGCAAGAGGCAGTGCTCACAAGTTGAGGCTTGGGAGTTTCAGACTGGATGACAGGACAAACCTTTTTCACTAGGAGAGTGGTGCAGCAGGGCAAGAGGTCAGCTGGAAGAGTTGTGGAATCGCCATCCTTGAAGGGTTCTTAGACTTGGTCAGACAGAGCCACAGCTGATCCGATCCAGTCTTGGTTGTGAGCTGATGTTGAGCAGGAAGCTGGGGAAGATGACCTTCAGAGCCCTTTCCAACCAGTATTTCTAAGATTTTTTGATAATTGATGAAATGGGCAGTTTAGCATTTCTTTGACCTGGTAAGCATGTTACTAAGACGTGTTCTGAAACGTGTATATCAAGCGTATGTGAGATCATCGTAGCATTAAACATTTTTAAAACTGACTTTTCACATCATAATGCTTTTGTAACTGGGCATCATCAGTCTCCCTACCTTTAGGATATGGTAATGGCCCGAATGAGAGAGAGCTCTAGGCTAAGAGCATGACTAGATGTCAGAGGAGATACCGCATTCATGTTGTGGATCCACAAACAATACAGAAAAATGGAGGAAAAGGATCACTTCCCAGAGTAAATACAAAGATTTTGTTTTAGTGACGCTTTGGACTTAAATCGTTAAAGAGAACCATTAGTCTAAAGTAGATAATTGAAAAATCAATCAAAAAAGTTAGAAGATTAGGAAGTCTAAGATTAATGTTGAGTAGAAATTGGGTAATACTCAAATGTTATGTTTGAAGTCATTAGTTGTTTAGAGGGAAAGGAGAAACCATTTATTTTGCTCAGTAAAAAAAAAAAAGGCCATTTAAATGAAAAACTTTTGCTGAAGTTGGAGGTGGGCTTTGTTGCATGAACATCCAGTTATTTCAGTGTTGTCAGCCTGCAGCGTCACAGTGGCAGCAGGTAAGCTCTACTTCATCTGTATGTGAAGAGGGTGGTGGTAATGGAGCAAACCTAGTGAGTGCAGGGGATCTGTTTCTGACTGTGATACCGATGTGTTTGGGAGGCTACCAGTACCAGTATAAGATGCAGAGTTAGTTATGATGTTACCCAGTGACAGTATAATGTTTGCAGCTGTGTAAGAGCCAGCTTGAAATGAGAGAAATAAGTTGTGTAGACATGGCTGCTTTTCTTCCTGAATAATGTGTTCAGAAAAGTTGAGGAAGAAGAAAGAATTTGAAAGTGTCACTTCTGTTTCTTAAAAAAAAAAGTTGGCTCTTCAAGGGTAAGAGCTAACGCCCTTTTCTGTGCCCTTATAAACATGTGCTGGATAAATATCAGCTGAAAGTGTCATTTTTTTTCCTTTCCTTCACATTAGAGTGAAATTAAGACCTGGAAATACACAGCTGAATATAATTTAGAGATTGAATTTTTCTCTAACAGAGTGATCTAGTCACACAGAAATTAATGTTAGCAGAGCTTAGCACCTTCGCAGTTTTAATGCTTTTGCTGCTTCTGGCTTTTGAGACCAGGTGGGTGGTCTGCATACAAGTGAATGTGTAATATGCTAAGACGACTGTTGGAGTGTGTTAATCTCACGTTCAGCACTAAAGAGGCCAAAAGGCAATAATCTTAGCCACCTAAAAACTCAACATTCCTAAAGCTTCATTGGAGTGTCTTATAAAAACCCTGATAATACAAAGATTTACACAAGAGATCGGAACTGCTTGTGTTGTGCAGAATTCTTACTCAAAAACTAAATACACGTATACGTCTGTGTAGGGTGTTTTCCTTTGCTGTAAGGTTTCTATATTTAAAAAGTAGCCCTTTCAAATTTATTATTTTCCTTCTTTTTTCTTAATGTGTTATTTCACCAGAAAAATGTTGAGTACAAGAATTAAAACTTCTTGCTGCTTTTTAAGTTACTAAATTGCAGTTGAGATGCAATCTGTTTCTCTTCAGATATGACCAGCATTGCTGTAAATAATTTCAATTAAACAGCAGTAGCTTTTTCTTCTCAACATATAGAAAAAATAGTATGAGTAGGAAATTAATATTATATTAATTAATATTCATAGTATTAATATTGTTACCTATCTAAAGTGCGTCTCTAAAGAAGAGAGTACGTCAGATTCAGTGTGTTGTGGTTACTGGCTAGCTGCATATGCACCTGTGAATCCCCATTTCGTGGGGGATGCGATACAGACCCGTCCGTGCCATACGTAGTAGAAAGAGCTCACGGCAAGTGTTTAGGCTGTTTTCATACCTCCTTGTTTCAGAGAGTCTCTTCAAGGCCCTGTTGCTGGGTCATTTTATATTTATGTGCCCCCAGTTTCTGACCCATATTGCATGGGCTCTTGAGCTACCTGCTGTGTTGCTGTGTCTCTGCGTTGACCATCCCCTGAATGGGATGTCCCCCTTACCTTTAGATTCTGGCTTACTTGGCACTTGCTTTGTTTTAGCAGGCATAGCTCTTTGTACATCAGGCGCTGCTTATATCCCACTGTTTTCCCCCAAAGACTGTGATAACTAAGATTACTGTTTTCTGTGTGGGAGATAAGAAACCAGGGCACATCTTCACCTCTTCACCTCTATAGCTTTTGTCCACAGCAGCGCAGCAGGAGCTTGTGAGCTGTGTTGGAGTATTTATAGGATGTTCCATAATTTACAGTGGAGACAAATCATTTGGGGTACATGTTCTCAAATTACAAGTCTTGCTGGTTGAATACCACAGTTCTACCAGGTGGGCTGTTGTCAGTTCCTTGCCAGCTGGTGAAACTTTTGAAAGAGCCTATCTGTGGTGACATCTCTGCTTAAAGAGTTTGGAAATGCAGTGGAAATGGAATAACCAAACATGAGATTTTAAGTAAGTACAGAAGAAACAAATTAGACAAGAAGGTATAGCCCAGGTGGAAGTCTGTGATAAGGTTTGTGGGCTAATCCCCCCTGTGCTCATTTAGCTAAGAAAATAGACTGTGCTGTCTTGGTTTATTATTGCTTAAAGCTCTATTAAATGCTGCTGGTATTTCTGCTTTGTGGACAGATGTGAGATTGAGGCAATGTTTGTCTCCAGGCAGCAACAAAACTGTTAAAAGCTGAATGCAGTTTGTTAGGGATTTGGTGTGCTTAGCTCTCTCCACCTCTTTCACACAGTTCCCTCCCACCCCAATAGAGTCCGTTGATGGCTAGAATACTTGCTGAATCTTTGGAAATGATAAGACGTGTTGACCAAGGGTTAGTATTTTACAGTGTGACATAAATACCACCAAAAGAGATGCATTCTCCATTTTTCACCTAGACCAAATTCATGTTTGTGGTGGTTTTTTTTTTTTTAAGAGTACAGGAAATCAACTAAGGCTTTTCAGTACCGTGCCAATAAAATAGGTGATTAAAACTCTTGTGTAGATGATATCATCATTCCAGTGTATTAAAGAAGTCTGACACGTTGTTGTTTTGGCATCTGGCGTCTTGTCCCTACTGTGTTTTGGAAGGCTGTGCATGCATGAAGGAGTATTTACAACTTGAGCTGAGGTGATTTAAGCTAGAAGCTAATCAGTCATGTACTCTTGTCTTGTTGCGTACTGGCTGGGGAACGGTGAGAAAATAAACTGGCACTGATTTCCTAAGGATATATCAGGCAACCTGCTCTTTTTAGAATGTTAAAATTCTTCCTAGCTGAGCTAATGAGAGAGGTGTCAATTTTTGCAGGAAGCAGTGGGCCTCTAGGATGTTTTCATCAGCTTGGTAAGCCCTTTAGCTACTCCCCAGTGAGAAGGAGTGGATGGAGCTGCAGCAAAAGAAGGGGAATAGGAGACAATGAGACAATGCCTGTGCAGTAAAATAGTTTTTCTTGGTTTAAAATTTAGAGAAGTAGGCAAAACCCTGGGAGTGTCAAAGCCTGCAGTGTCTTACTTCCTGCAGTGGATGTGTTTTTTGTCCAGCAGCTCTTTAATTTAAAATATGTAACAGTTCTCAGAAGGCGGACCATACTCCTGAACTATTGCTGGACTTTTGGAGTGACTCTGAGCACCTCAGGCTGAAGAGGGCACAGTACTTTTATGTGCATTTGTGCACGTAATTTATGTGCAATTCAAAGAGGGCCAGGAAACGAGCTGAAGCCCTGGACTGCTGCTTAATAGCTGTCTTAGCCTGGGTCTGTTTTGGACCAGTCCACTTCTTTAGGTCTGGCAGAGAGGGCTGCTCAGCTCTAGGCAGGGAGAGGGGAGACTGCTTGGTGCCTCTTGGCCTTAGGACCAGGGATGAACCATTGGCCAGTTTATATAGCAATACTGCTGTTGTCTTCCACTTTCTGGAAAGCCATTTAAGCACTGTATCGTTACATAAAATGCAGGAATAACCACTGGCTAACCATCTTCTGTCAATATTTTAAGGAAAAAAAAAATGGTGGGCTGAGTATTTGGACTTCGGGAGCTACGTAAAGACCCAGGTGTAGGCGTATATATGTCCGGCCGTGAATCCCAGTCTCAGGGGCTTTGTTAAGCACTTAAATTTGGGAGTAAATCATCTGTAATCCTTTCTTCACCGCTTCCTGTTTGTTACTGTAGGTGATTCCTCACTGGCTGTTATGAATCTAGTCCTACATGTGTAGCATTTCTTATGGATTGTATGAATAGCGTCAGAATCTGTGAATTCTCGGTCCTGTGAGATCTGCATTTACATCTGGGTATACCAGTAAAGAACTGCATTTGAGTGCAAAAGTATAGTCACTGGTGATTGAAAGGAGAGCTGCTGTATGTATGGGAGCAGTTTTGGTTGCCTCTGTCAATTTGGACAAGCTTCCTCTTCCGCATCTCCCTCTCCAGTTCCAACATTAGCCTTCTGAACTCATTAACTCCTTATGTAGTGCTGGGGACAAGCAACTGTAGACTGTGTCCTCTTGGATGCTGCAGGGCAAAATAATAAAAGGATTTTTGGAGTTGGATCTTGTTCACAGGTCATGTCTTTTCTACATCTCGTTTCTCAGAAAAACACAAGCATAAACAGTTCTAAAACTTGGCCTCAGTTCATGGAAAGGTAGTGTAATCAGAGTGCTGTGGGAAAACTGTGCCCATGGTGCAGTCATTGTAATCCGCTCCATCCTCACGAACACACCACAGTGCCTTGTTAGGCAGTGAAGGTGGTGTTATCTTCAGTAACAGTAGTGGCAAAAACATCATTTTTCTAGAGTCATCTTAGCTTTGCGGTCTTAATACTTCTGAACATGTTTGCATGGCCCAGATGGTCTCGAAAAAAAATAACCTTCGAGTTTGTTACCAGTCTGCAGCTCATTTTCTTGGCCTCACGGGTTTTGGCTGTGGTGATGTTTTTCTGTGTGACCACTGCCGCCTTGGTGCTCGCCCATTTCCTGGCTGCAAACTAGATTTCAGTCCTGATTTCCATGAGAAAGTACACAGGGCATGCCCTGCAATTTAATTCAAGCCTGCCAGTGCAGAAAGACAGATAAGACAGGCAGGTCCGAGTAAGTGACCGGTAAATAAAACGGCAGATGCTTTAGTTCTAGTGAAATCCGGAGCAAGAAATGCTCGAGACCTCTCAAACCTTGAAAAGTTGCCAAGTTCTACAGCTGCATATTCAGAGAGTACAGGAAGGGCCCGTTGGTATGAATATATCATTTTGTACCTCCAAGAGACACCGTTTCAGGCGGCCTGAAAACTCGAGAAAATCATCGCCCCTACAAGTGTTTCTCACTGCTATTTCCGCAGACAGGCGAAGGATTTCGTTTGAAGAAATCAGCAGTGGTATCTGGAACAGGCTTCTATAGTGACTTTTGTAGGTCCCAAGAAAGCAAGTTGTGGTTGTAACAATAAAAGGAAGAAGTTAGGGAATATTAATTGGATGTAAATTCTACTGGTACCTGATCTACTGAAAAGCAGCAGAACCTAATTAGTAAACTAATAGTTCTTAAACACTTCAGAGGCTGCCTTGTGAACACACAGTCAGCCTTACCACAGCAGGCCTATGGTGTAAACTTAATGTAACCATATTGTACACTTCAAAAGCATCCAGGAACTAAAAGACTTCTTTTCCCCCCCCTTTTTTTTTTTTTTTTGCTTAGGTGATACTGTCACTATTGGAGATGTGTCTTTTAAACTCAAAACACCGAAGAACCCAGAACTTGTTCCGCAGAACTACAGTAAGTATATGCTTTCCTTTCTTTTTGAATTGGTATCGAGGCTTTGTTCTGAAAACTTTTACTCACTCTAATCGCTCCATTGTCTTTACTGAAATTATCTAAGAAATATGTTTTGAAAAACCACACGCGTTGGGGAAGGCTATCTTTACTGAGTTCTTTACCATACCTCTGCTTCAGCAAGTTATGTAGGAATCTCTTAACTTTGACGGTAACTTGTCACATTTGTCAGTGAGATAGCAAAAGGACTCGTGTATTTTTAAATATTTTGTTTCATCCATTAATTACTTCTAAAAATAATACAGTAATTGCAAACTGTTTGGTCATAAAACTGTGGCAGTTTATCATTCAGTTGCAATATGATTATATGTCGTAGGAGTTTTCTGCTATATGGGAGATGTGATTCTTCTACTGTGATATTTAGTATTCCCAGACTGACATATTACTGTTTTAAGCAAACGTACAGATCTTCAAAATCCGTCAAGTTAATGAGAAGTCAGTTGCACAGTGATAAAAGGTAGTATCAAATACTTACCAAAGTCACTATGCAAATTAACAGTGTACATTTGTATACTTACAATGAATTCACATTACATTTGGGTACCTTGTTAAAAATGCCATTTGTTCATAGCCACCTATATTTCATCCTGTTTGTTGAGACAACGTGCTTCTGAGCTTTTTCTTTTGTACCATGCATCAGCAAGTGAATCACACTTTGGTTGTGGTATTTCCTAGGGCAGTCCAGCCCAGCTCTTTCCTGTGGATCCAAAATGGTCACTTGCCATTTGTTCAGTACTTTCACATACAGGCTGCTGGATGTCCAAAACTTAAAACAAACAAACAAAAAACCACCACCAACAACAAAAAAACAAACCTGATTTTTCCACCCAGATAAATTTTCAGACCAAAACCAAGCACACATGCTGTTCTGAAGGAGTATGTAGGTCTTGCGCTATGCTTGGATATGGCCACGCGTTGAGAACTCCCGGTCAGTCCTCAGTGGCTTGCAAGGTCCTACAGCTGGAATCTGAGTGCGGTCATTCACTTCAAGTGAATTCGCTTTCCAACTTGTCTTAATTCATTCCATGACATTTTGAAGAGGACACCAAGAAAACTGCAGGGTAATTTTTTTTTGGCAGGGGGAAGTGGGAAGCGTGGTTATTTTTTGTGTTGTTTTTTTTGGGGGGGGGGGCAGAAAGAGGGTGTTTCTTTTTGTTGGGTTGTGTTTATTTTACAACGATGGTGTTGATAGTACCAACAGTAGACTTGCCAGTGCACAGCTGGCAGGACAGCATGGAACTGCTGTGAGAAAGATACTGAGGGCATTAGGGGTGTACAGTGAGTGCTCCTGGTACAGTCTCGGAAAAGGCAGGAGCTGCTGTGTGAATGCTGTGTTGCATTCTCAGGCAATAGTACTTTGGTTCATCAGACCTTCCTTATTTTGTAGTAACTGTGGGTCAGTAGACCTGTGTTACTATTGCCGTGTTTCGATTAGTTTCTTAACTCTCTGCTTTTCAGAAATGCAGACGTTCTTCTGAAATGTAAAATGTTTCTGCAGTTTCTTCACATTTAATATAAACATCAGATGCATAAATAATAAACAGGTATTGATCTATTTGTCTTTCGAGAAATGTAGCAGGAGTAGAGAAAAGGAGATTTTGTTTGCTTTCGGTCAGTGAATAGTTTGAGGCTGCCAGTAGCCTGGTATTGCCAGGTTGCTGCTCTGCGCCTGGATCGTGGACTACTTAATTCCCATGCCCCATTAGGCATGAGGCTGTGACACCTTCCCTCCAGGTGATGTAAGGTGCCGAAGATATCCTATGCTACGTGTCAGTCCTTGCTTTGAGGGGGTAGCCCATGGAGAAGGGGTTTCTGTTTCAGGCTGTAATGGTACTTCCCATACCTTGTGAGCTCCCAGGGAATGTGGCCAAACAGTTGAGAAATACTGCTCTGTGTTACTACTTTTTGTAGCTTCTTAAACGATAGGTTTTTGCTTTTCATCATTATTTCCTATGCTTATTTTATCATCTTGATCATGAAGTAAATACATCCGTTGTGTAGGTCAATGACTAACATGGTCCATTTCACTTATTTACATTTCTTGTAAGTTGTTTTGCTTTCTGGTTTTCTGTGCTGTACTAAATGTGTTATTCTTAACAATGCCTCTGTGCCTTCCACTTTTCCATACCATGGCAGTCCTTGTTACACGTTTTGGTAAATCTGCACTTTTCTGCAGCGTAGACATTGGCTCTGTGTTGCAACAATGGCATCTCATATCATATTAGGTAAATTATTAGTTGCTTCTCTTTTTTTAATAATCATAACTGCAAGGAACTTATGTCATGCTTGAGATGCTGTTGCTCATTTGTATTCATGTACTTACTATTAGGATTATTTAAGGTACATAATTTTGTTTATAAACCTAAATATTAAATTATTTAAAATAAAATAAGGTAGAATATTCATGTACTTAATAGCCGAAAATCTATTTCTAATGCTTGAGTACAATTTTTTTTTGGTATAGTTTCAATTTAGGAAATTTTTATGCCATGATTCTTAAGTTCTATGCTTATATTACTATGGAGAACAAAGCTATATTTCCTTAGTGAAATTAAGTTGATTATATTGGCTCCATGTCAATTATATCCTTTTTGTGAGGCACTTAGAGAGTACAGGCATTACTTACTGAGCACGTTTTTTCTGAAATGAGTTTTTGTTTTGCTGTATGAAAGACTGCTGTAGATACAAGATGTATTGGTGTAAAATAGATGAACAGAATTGCATATTTGTACTCATCTGTAAAGTAAAATGTCATATCTTTTAAAGTGTTATTACAGTAACTAATACTACATTTAAAATGATCAAGGTACTTAAGCACATTTCCTTTAAGCTAAGGCTAGAAATAGTTTGGTCATCCAGTTAAATGGGAAGTACCCCTGAAAAGGTCTGGACTCACTTAGCCTTCGTAATGTTTGCAATGGAGTAAGAACTAAGAGGAGGGAACTGAGGTAGTTACAGTTCATTTACTAGTACTGCAAATAATACTGTTTTCTAGCTCGTCATATGTGTAGGATAAGCTTTTGCTTTTATTATTCTGCCTGATAACAACCATGGTAAAATGCAGTAATGTTGAAAGTGTGTATTTATAATTCACAGCAAATTTTAGGGATGTTATAACTTATTCTAAATTCAGCATTATTATTCTAGGCTTGAAAATAGCCTTAAGAATCTGTAAAAATAAAATAAAATTGTAGCACAATAAGGAATGTAAATGTTTTAAGTACCTACAAAACCTTGGCTTTGACATTTTGTCACATAATTGATACCAAAATACTGTATTCTTTGTGTTACGAAGTTAAACTGATTTTTTTGTCCTTTTTTGAACCTTGTTACATTTTGTAGAAATGCATAGGATATGTACTGCTGGTTACCTTCTGCTTCCATGTCCTTGCTCTTTAGGTTTATGTTAGGTACATAGCAGCCTCGCTATGAAGTACTCCATTTTGTGCGTTAGTATAAAATATTAATTTGTTTTGCTATTGTTGGCAAATGGCTTTTTCTTGGAAGATGATAATTAAACGTACATAAAATCTGAATTGTTCTTTTTTTAATAAGTGACAAGTAAAAATGAGTCATACACAAGGGAATTTTGTTAATGGGGTTTCTGTCATAACTATGTCTGACATTCTAGAAAGCGAGCACTTATTTTTGCACTGCTTGTTCTTTTATCAGGAAAAATAAAACCTACGTTTTTAAAATTTCACCGTGCCTGAAAAGCAAGATCATTTCTTTAATTATACTTTGGAGAAACTTTATATGGCTTTCCATGACGGTTTAGATCTAAAATTGAATTACGAGAATACAAATCAGTGGTTTTTTTTTTTTTTTTCATGTTGAGTTCATCTCAGTGCACTGCTTTCGTTAATGGTTTCCGGAAATTTTATGAAAATGATAATGTACCTGATGTTTTGTGTTTATTAATCTTGACAAAAAAATTCCTAACATAGCTCTTCCAGAACACTTTGTTCAATGACAGTGAATCCGCGTTAAGGCAGGAAATGTGGCGTTCAGTTGCAATGCCACGTAGGCTCTGCTCTCTGAAGGTTCAAATGCATTTGGGAATTTGGCTGCATTCATATTACAGGTAACTGTGTTGAATTGTGAAAGGTTAGTTTCAAACAATTTGTGGTTTTATGCCACATGTCATGAGTCTGGGCGTCATCCCCTCCAAAGTGAAACACGTATACCTTAAGGGGTTCAGTGCATCTCACTCAAGTGGTAAGTCTTGGTAGTTTTGTCAGTTGGGATATATGGGAGGCATGTTATTATTAGAATTTAAACAGAAGGTTTGTGTATATAATAATGAGACACAAAAAGGAAATAGCACTAAATGGAATTATGCGGTAGAAGGGGAATTGTTTTAATGTTGAGGGAATCAGGGTTATTTCTGTGTAGTAGGATCAGTGGTGTCAGCAGCTNAGAGTGTGTGTGTGTGTGTGTGTGTGTGTGTCTTCAGTTTCTGCTCAAAGTGGGTTCAGATTTGTGCCGGAATGTGTGTTTCTCCTTTCTGTTTACTTTAAATCTGTGAGTTACTGAATGCAACACATTACCGAGACAGGTTGGATTGCAGGATGACTGTAATTTCATGTTAACAAAGATTTTTGTCATTACTTTTCTTCTTTTCTAGCATAAGGAAAGATGTCTCTTGTCAGAGATGGTGATAATTTCAACACTTAGTGTTCTTGTAGGCTTGCAACTGATATGCTACTTGGCTGTTATCACCTAACCAAGAATCTTAAGTAGTGGTTTTTTGTCAGTAAAGCTCTAAATGTTTTATATCATTATCCCCATTTTGTCTATACTGAGTGAGGCGGAGGGAGACACATGGGCTTGGAAACCTTCAGTAAAGGTCTGGGTGCAACGCAGGACATCGTCTAGACTGTCCCTTGTGCCTCAAAGCAGGGTCAGCTGAATCCAAACCATTCCTGATAGATGTTTACCCCTCGTGTTCTTACAGTGTGCCAATGATGTAGACTCCAGAACCAATTTGCACAATTTGCTCCAGTAATTAACAATTCTTTTGTGGGGGGAAAAAAAAAAGCTTTGGTGCCACATTTAGATTTTTCTGGACATACTGTTAATTCATTGGGGCTCCTTCTATCTAGCATACCCATGATGTACAGATTGCTTTTTTTTTTTCCACTGTAATTGTGTCTTGCATATTTGAAAACAATTGTTAAGATTTTCGTTTCTTTCTTTTCTAGACTGAATTCCAATATCTTTACCTTTTCCCTGTCTTCTAGACTTTTGAACATTCTCCTTGGTCTTTTCTAGAATCTTTTGAATGTATTTGTGCTGGACTGAGCTCTTGCACTCAAAAGCAGACACAATACGGCCCTCCAGCTGGATATTGAGCTACAGATAACTGCTCTGGCTTTGTGTTTTCCAATGAGCTGTGCATCCAGCTAAGAACAATTTCATTTAGTCCCTATTTGTATGTAACTAAGAGAAACTTAGTCTTCTGAATCCCATTCAGTATTCCTTCCAGAAAGCTGTTTGATTTTACATGATTCCTTTATACTCCCTTTTATTTATACTCAAATGGAGACAGTGATCTACCTGTGTAAATCTTATACCTTCCTGTGAAGCAATTGGCTCAGAGGAGTTCATGATAAATAGGTTTACGGTCTAATTCAGGGAGGTAACTTCCCCCTTTCTAAGCCCCTGCAAAGACTCACAACTTGTTTCCCTACCACTGCAAGAACAAAAATTGTTGGAATAAAGACTGTTTCCATGAAAAGTTTATGAGGAAAAATAGTATTCCAATGAAAACTGACTGTGATGCAACCACATTATGAGACTTTGAAAACTCCTTGGGTTCTGTGCATTAGCGTAAAATTGGAAGAGCAACAGTGTTTTCCTTGTAAAGTGCTAAATGAAAGCAGCTGAAAGCAGGCCGTGTGTAAGTGCTTTCCTCTTCAGCTCAGCCAGCCTGCCTTCTTCAGTGTGCTGGACAATGCATACTCTTCCTTCATTTTCCCCCTAACGTGAAAAAGCTGTGAAATGTGTCTGAGAGCTCAGTTTTGTTGAATATTTTCCCTTTTGAAAATATGTTTAGACAAAGGGTGTTTTTAGACGAAGACCTCCCTCCTTGTCCCCTGCTTCCTCCAACTGTATTTTAGAGTAGCCACCCCTTATACTGGATGCAAATGGCTCTGTAAAGCTGAAGGAGCCCCTCAGTAACCAGAAGAGAGGGAGATCTTTTCCCTCTCACAAGCTTTCACCTCTCCTGAAAAAAAAGGAGCCGTTCTCAAACTCTGAACGTGTGCTATAGCAAAAGTTTGCGTATGCAGTAGTCTTTTTTACTCTGTTCAAATGACATACACTGGTGTCTTGTAAGTGCCTGTTGGTTATTTTGTGGTGCACCAAAGCAGAGTGATCCAGGGACATGAACTCTAACATATTTTGTACTACATCTGGAATAGATATTCTTGGGAATCGGTTTGTCTGTCTGCATCTGAACAGTGGGAAGAGATAGGTGTCCCCGTCATTTACGGGATTTCTTCTGTAGGTGGAACGAAACAACTTGCCAACAGATAGTCTGCTATCTCCAGTGAATCTTATGGCTTCAGTGAGTGTAGCATATGCCAAGAATTCAAGTATGAGTGAGCTGGAAAATTTCCGAGGCTAGCATAGCCATTTCAGTCTTGGTTTTATCAAAAGCTGATTTGTGGATCAAACAACAGCAGCTGCTGCATTTGCTTCAAAATCTCTGTACAACGTTTTCTTTTCTTATTTGGGGATTTCTCCATTCCACTTTAACTGCTCACTTTAGAAAATGTTTGCTCAGATTCTGCTAGGTATTGTCCTACTTACCACATATTAAAAAACGGTATAATGCAATTTCTTTCTCTGGCCATCCTCAATACACAGGAATAGCAAATTGTAGCACCGACTACTCTTCTGCATGTGCCAGATGGTGTCTTTGAAGAATACACTGTAGAAGCTTCCTACG
>VXAL01018236.1:2841-30792 GCA_013399475.1 Chauna torquata | reverse complement strand
AATCCAGCATAGCAGTATTTCAGACCAGGATTTTCCTTTAGCAAGATACCAAAGTAAATCAATACGAATCATCATGTGTTTCTTCAGCTCATGTGATACTTAGCACATATAGTGGTAATCTATATATGTTTAACTTCTGAGGGAAAAATAAGAAAATAAATCATTGGTATTTAGATGAGTACTTTTTAGATACTGGAAACATCAAAAATGAACCTGATAGATAGTGATATTCTAGCTCAAGTTTTCTAGCCCTGCATTTTAATTAAAGACACACAAAGTATGGTACATGGGTGTATTTAGAACCATCACAGATCTAGTTGTTCCCTGTTATTACTAAGATATAAACTTTTTACAGGTCACACAGAGGTTTGAATTTTAGTTCGTTTAATAATTTTAACATTTTCAGATGGCTATATCAATTCAAAACATTACAGAAGCTAGACACTACTCTTTAAACCACAGATCATGAACTGTTTCAAGACAGAGAAGGCAACAGCAGGTAGCCTTAAGAAAACACTCCCGAAAGAGCTTGGATTGCTCCCATTGCCGTAGGTGAGCTAAGGGAAAGGTGAACTTACGTGAGAGACTGAAGATGTAAGCTATGTGTTTCAGATTTATACGCTGTTTCCTTTCCTCCGGAATCTCCTGCTTGCTGTTCATGACACCAAAGAGAAGACAGCAAAGCTTAAAAGTCTTGTTTTCCAGAACATCTTCTGCGTAAATTCTGTGGGTCAAGTAACTTAGTTGTTAATTATCTAAGATAGATGAGCCTCTTTGCCTGCAAGTCACAGTATAATAAAGTAGTTATCTTATACTTTGAATGATAATATATTGTAATGAAAGCTGGCATCTTGTTACCAGAAATAAATTTAATGTAGTGAATCACCAGGTTTGCAGACCCTCAAAGGTTTGCAAAGTTGTCTGTGAGTGATTGTCAAGATATTATAGTTGTTTATAGCTCTATGTTTAATACTGACAGATTAAATACTGTAAATGGATATCTCAGATGTTTCAAAACATATGATTTATTTTAACAAGAAGTTACTGAATATGATGGCAGTTAGTTATTTCAGATAGATTTGGAAGATGGTGACTCAAAAGCAGTGATTGAAGTTCCTCATTGATGTGTATTTTGAAGGGCCAATATATCACATATCTCTGCAAATGAGCATTTCTTAGTGCTAGGGTGAATCAAATGGGAGAAGATTTGGAGTTATGAAGTTAGAAGAGAGATCTGATGAGGAAATATATGTGTGTATATATATATATTTATTTTAAAATCAGAAATAGGGCAAACCAAATGAATGACTAGGCACCGTTAAAATAATGGAAAACCTTGAATTATCAAATTCATTCCCAATTACAGTTGTGTAAAATAAAGGATTTATAATGGGGTAATGGTGAATTATTTGTTTTCATTCGAGTACTGACAGCAGTTTTCTTGCCTTTGCCTTGGACCATTAATTTTGGTTTTCAGCTGTTAATTGACTGTTAAAAGTCTCAGAAATGTCATTATTGCTGTTATTGAAGCAATGAAGTAACCTCTTGACCTTGTTTGTAACTTGTTGCATGGGTTAATTATGTTGTGTATCAAGTAGTTAGATTTACTTTTTATTACTTAAATTTTTAAATGGAAGTTTCAGATTTAGTTGTTATTGATAGAACAGCTGGTCTTGCACGGTGGCTTTCTGCTTCTTTAGCTCTTTGTACCTGAGCCACTGACTTGATTGAACCAGTATGGAGACTCTTATTTCAGCCTATCCTATTTTCAAAAATTATGGAATTAGTTTTGGTATTTTTGACCTTTTTTTTTTTTTTTCTGCTATTTCTGATGCAGTTTTGTTTTTTGTTGTGTGTAAACAGCCATAAAAGGCACACCACTGGTTTAAACATTTAAACTACAGCCTCCTACATTTTTAATTGTTATATCTAAGGAAATCCTACATTAAAAGAACGTAGTGGGTGCAACTGGGAGAGTACCTAAGCCATTTTGTGCTTTGTATTGCTCCAGGATTGTGCCACAGACCATATTGCTTGGAATGCCTGGTTTTGTTTACCCTGCATCTTCCAGCTTTTGTATCAAATGAAACATACGTCCCAAACACAGAACACTGTTATATGAACAATTTTTTTCTGTTTAGCACAGTCAAAGTAACTGAGGATCAAACAAGTAGAAAGGTATTATATGGTCATATGCTGAAAAATTACAAATATAATGTGATTCTGAATAAGCTAATTAAGCTGTACGCACTGAATGGATAAGTATGTGTTATCGTGGCCATTTCTTTGTACACAGAGTTAGACTTAGTGTTGGTGTATCTTTGAGCTATGTGAGCACACTCATTTCAATAGAATATCTTTGCATCCCGAACTGCACCAACATCATAGGTTATACAATGATAAAATGTAAAATTGATTTCATTTTTATACTGCTACTCGTTAGGAAGAAAAATTTAAACAACTCATGTCCCTTATTCTTGTCCAGAAGATGTGTTGTGTAGAATGGAGATTAAAAACAAACAAACAAACAAAAAAACACACCTAGGTTTCTTTGCTTGTAGATAATTGCACTGCAAATGTGTTCAGAAACTCAGATTGTTTGCTCCTGGGCGTCCTCTCTGCCCAAGATGCAAGCTGTTCCACGTTCCTGATGTAAATGTACTGTTGTTCTAATAAACCTGTTATAAATCTGCTAAAATGGCCAGATCCTTTCTAAGTGGTGACCTAGTCTCTTGTAAATACAGTTTACAGTCACTGCTTCAAAAACACCTACCGTAGTGTTAGGGGAAGGAGTGATGGAAATAAAGCAGATCATTTAATATCTGTGTAGTTCAAAAAAAAAAAAAAAAAGTGCAGGAAGCGGAAATCAATGACTGGGGAAACTAAAATCAATGAATAAGAAATGAAAGACTGTTCCAATTCTTGTCGCATTAACATATTTATGATTTTATCATATGTTGCTTCATTTCCTAGGATAAACTTAACTGTAGCCTAGTTTTGAGATATGAAGCTCCATTGATTTCAGGTTGCTCCTTTTTAGTTGCTTTTCTTTCTGTCTTGTGAGGTTGCATTGTGAATTAGGTGCTCGCCAGTTCAGGCCATTCTTCCCCACTGAAACATTACTACTTTGGACATCTGAAGTCTCTTGTTCGATACTAACCAGCCTGGCTGGTAGTGCCGTGATGTACTGTGAATTCTGTCTTTTTTTCTTTTTTTAAACAATGAGTAAATAACAGTATTATTAAAAATAAGTGCAGTCTACCCTGTGATTTTCCTAGCCTCAGAGGAGAAAATTAGCTATAAAACCCACCCAGAAAACACTCGATTGGCTCAGCAGGGGAGGTAGGCTGAAGAATGAAGATACAGCTCCCTATTACAGGGGGAAAAAAGAGTTTGAGTTATTTGGTTGCTCTGTTACTTTTTTTATTTGAATAACCGCATTAGTTACTGTTTTGTTGCTTTTAATAAAACCTGAACATCATGTTTAGAACATGTATAACTCATCATATTTATGGCCTAAACTGTAAAGTGCAAAACAATGGTTTATCATAGTCTACAAAGTGAAAAACTTGTAACAAAAAAATAAAACAGACATTCTTAGATGAATAGTAGGTCTGTTTTAAATCTCATCTTTGAATGGCGTTATGCATTTGGAAGGTTATTTTATTAAACATTACTTTAAGGAACTAACACCAGATTTTACAAATATTTAAAGAACAAGATAACAGTAAGTTTTTATAAAAAGTTCGGCATTGTTGCTTTGAAATTGTTTGAATATTGTTTTTATTAGCCCTTCATTTTGCTGCTAAATTTTTGACAATATTTTTATTTTGGAGGAATTACGTTACCACTTCAATTCATTAAATAGTCATCCATTTCAGTGTTGCTTAACAGCTTTCCTGTTTGCTACACACTTGAGGGAAAACAATAACAAAGGACTTAAGCATCCTAAAAACTGAACAAATGATATTTGTTGGTAGAGGCATACCATTAGACATGCTGTTTAACCTTCAGATATTTTTAAAATCTAGCAAAGTAGATTCCCCAATAGGTAACAGCCTTATATGCTTCACTGATCTCAACATCTGTCTGTACATCTATCTTTAGACTCTGTCTCTAAATTTCTAGATAATTTCTTGCTATTTCCATACAAATGTTACAGAAAACTTTATGATCTTATTAGTGCCACTGTATCTTCTTAAAAGAGTCATTTACCGAAAATTACATTTCTTGGGCAATGTCCTCTTCCTTCCCCAGTAAAACAAGGAAGAAAAGCTCATTGCGTACTCAGTTCTGCATCTCTGTCATTTCTTTTCCCAATATCCTCTACCTGTTGGTTGGTTTTAATGATTTACATTTGAAAAATTCGATTATTTGTACTGGACCCATGGAAAGAAATTTATAAGATACCACTTTCGCCTGAGTTTCATGACATTTGGTAGCTTGTTAGGTTACAAGGACTCAAATTTATGTCCACTCCCCATCGCTGAACCTTGAATTTAGTAGTTTAAGTTCTGTTAGCCTACTACAGCCAGGCAGCATCATGTTAGCTCAAAGTCAGCAAAAGTTTTGTGTTGTCTTTACCAGGTGGTAACTAAAGATCTGTTTTTACCATAAGAGACATCTGGACATATCATTGTTGGAACGTTTGAGGTACAGGATTGAATGGAAAGACTTTGGTGGATGAGTTTGTGTGGGATGTTGTGCGGGTGGAGGGAACAAGATGCTACACTGGAAGGGACATCTGAAATGTAGGCTGCAGATGCAGGGAAACCTGACCTCATTAGTTCTCTTGTTCACTGAGCTACTTGTTCTGTTATTTTTCCATGCCGTGGTTGAGATGTCATTACAGGGATCTAGTTTTCAGAGAAAAGGCAATCATCTTCTTAAAAAAACAAACAGGGAAAAAAAATCTCCAGGTAGCTCCTGGAAAAAGAGATGCTTTAATTACCAATTACTATTCAGCAATTTTTAGCAGCATTTTTTAATACAGTTCTGAAACATAGCCTGTACATCATATTCAGAATGATGCACAAGTCTGAAAAAGTAAAGCCATTCATAGCTCCCCTCCAAATCTTCCTCACTGACTTCAGAGTGACCAGAGTTTTCTGGTTTTGTTGTATGCATTTTCCTGAGAGAAACGAATTAGATCAGTAGTGGCGTTTCAAACAACACTGTTAAAATTCTTACACTCTTGCAAACTATTTTGGTTAGTTTTATAAAAAAAAAAAAAGTCCTTATTTCTCTGGTGTTTGTGCACTTCAGCATGTGCATTATGTTGAGCTATTTTCTGTCCTTCCTCCCTTTCTGACACTGCGTAAGTTTATTCATGTGCTTATACACTGTGATTTATGTCATGAGTGAGGTTTACTGGTTTCTGCAATTGTCATGCTTTGCACTGCTCAAGTGGAGAAGCTCAGTTGTGCAGAAGACTGTGAAAACCTGTTTAGTGTTGTTTAGTTTCTAAGGCATTTCTGCCTTTAAAGATAAAAATATGTTTTTGTAGGTGCGGTATGAAACCAGAGTAAGCAATCTGCATTACATATTTGTTGCATAAGGCCATTACTACGAGAGTAACACTGTATTAAGGGTTTCTGTTCTCGGAGAAGAAACTAAGCCTATTGTAAGTGCACGTATTCCCTGGAGCAGGTATCCAGGTAACCATCCTTTCAGATCTGTAGGGGTGTCGGTGGGAGGTGGTGAGCTTGTTTCTTCATTTGATGAGCAAAATAGTCCCTGGCTGCATTTACAATAAATCTGACAATTTGACAATGCAACAAATCCCTCTCAGCCTTTTAACAAGAATTAATACTTTTAATCAGGTTTACCAACAAAGTTGCATAATACAGCCCCCGTGTCAAATTATATTTTATATTAAACATTTTGAACAAATGAGGCTAGTGAGAGAATGAGACAGCACAGCTATTTCTGGGTTTTCATTATAGAATTATGAAGATGTGTTCCTTGGAAGCATCTTTTAAAAAATGATTTTTAGTGACAGATTGCAAACTTACTTTCCTTTCTCTTATTTGTTATGCATTTTAGTTTCCAAACCAATCCATCAATACACAGATAAAACTGAAATAATGATTCAGAAGATATCTTGTAGTATGCCTAGCTTATTGCAAAAATTTATTATTCATTACCAAACAGAATGCATAAATATCAAAGTTCAGTCAGAGATATGCAGCTGTTTTGGTCTTAAGAGCAGACTTTATGCTGTCTATTGTTAATAGTGCTTTTTACAAGATCCTTAGAGGTAGATGAATTGTGTGTTTATTTCATTATATTTTGGAGAACAGTTTCCAATGTTTCAGATATGCTTTAAAAATATATGAAGAGCACAATTTGTTTAAAAAAAAAAAGGCACAGTAAATTAAGACCCAAATGATGATGATGATGATGTTATTGTTGTCATGGGGATTCTTTGATTAAGAAGTGGAAAAGCATAGTTATGTACTCAGCCATTCCTGAAGCTGATCGTCTTTGGCTATCTATAAGTATCTTTTATGATCTGTAGCATCCCTTTTGAAATATTATTGTAATGAGCAATATAATTTTGAATAAAAACTTCAAATAGTTTCCCAGCTCAGGAAACTTTATTTTTTAAATTTTGATCCTTTGAACTGATGATCAACAGGCAATACAGTATAGTAGGCTGCTTCTCAAGATTGTACTGCTAGTGGAGAGCACCTTGTTGCTTGAAGTTAATGATTTTTGTATACTTCTGATATTTGCAGTCTACCCTTATACCAGGTTGTACAAGCCCAGGAGAGAGACTTAGCGGTGCTCAGTCACAGGACAAAAGGCAGTGGGCACAAACTGGAACACAAGAGGTTCTGTCTGAACATCAGGAAGCACTTCTTTACTATGTGGGTGATGGAGCACTGGCACAGATGGCCCAGAGAGACCGCGGAGTCTTCCTCCCTGGAAGCACTCAAAAGATGCCTGGACATGGTCCTGGGCAGCCTGCTCTGGCTGTCCATGCTTGAGCAGGGGTTGGAGCAGGTGGCTTCCAGAGGTCCTTTCCAGCCTCAGCCATTCTGTGATTCTGTGATACTGGGAGTCTGTTAATTCAGCAAGCCTTCATCCATAGTGTTGCGTGTCTCAACATGAGTCAACAAGATTCTATGGATACTGAAAATATTTTGAAACCATATGAACAGAATGCCTATTTTCCTCTGGCTAGTAAAACTCAGTCATAAAGTCTTCATAGACATATAATATGCAGAATCCAACCAACTTGGCAAATAAAATGTTTGTTAAAGCATATTCTGGCTGTATCTCTAAAGTACGTTTAAACAAAATAGCATTTTGTTCATGCCAGGTATTGGACTGGCTGCTGGAGACTCAGGTTTTGTATTCAAGCAGGTTGGAGCAGATTTTTGACTTGACCAGTGACCTTCCTAGAGAAGAATGTTAGTACAAAATTTGTCCTTCATATGAGTTTTATGGGATTAAGAGAGGAATTTTGTATTGCCTGTTAAAGTATGATATTCTGAATTAACCAATAAAATCAATTCACATGCTGATTGCTTTTGGAAGGAATTAGTGATTCAGTGGAAGGGAGATAACCTCAGGACTACTACTTGTTTAATGGGGTTATTCTGGGTTCCTCGGGTATTGATTATGAGGCTAGATACTAAAAGTGTCAGGGAAGGGAACTTAATGTGGAGATGTGTACTGGGATTTGTGTATGCCTTTTTTCTGCAACTTCTGCTTGAATCCAGATTAGGTACAGGAATTATTACCATCTTAATAATGATGTTAAAAGCTTACATTATGGCTAATTTTGCCAGTAGTTGTTAATGCTTCTATACTTTAGCACCTACGTGCATAAGAAGCACCTAAATTGGTCAGTCTTATCATTTAGTGTTATCTTTCTCTTCTCCATTAGATCTCTGATTCTGTCATATGCTTTGTACCGTGCATCAATTCAGTTGCACTGAACTGTTTCTAGCTTATGTTTATCCTTTTGTCCTTTATACATCTTTTTTCTTATGTAATTCTTATTTTTGTTCTCACTGTTTCTTGTATTCTGGTACCTTTTCATTATTCTTTCTTCTTCCTTCCTTCCTTCTCTCTGTCTTTGACATCTATTGTATCATCAGAGATTTCCATCTAGCATCATATGAAAGGTTCTTGTATAGGAGTTCATAGCAGACATGCTGGGAAGAGATTTTATTCATACTCCATTTGCCACTCTGCTTGTGTCTAAAATTGTGTTAAAATGTAATAGGAATGCAAAGGAAAACTCTTGATGTTGCCTGTGCCTACACATGCCCCATTGTTAGCTGGTTAAACTTCTGCAAATTGGAAATAGGCAAAAAAGCATTAAATTTCAGGATCTTTTACTGGACAGTAATTGTGAATATTAGTTATGAAGTGTAGTTATTTACCTGAGTGAATGTCATTTACTGCAAAGAAGTTGCACAAAATTACCAGCACCAGAGTTTAGTTTTACATTTTAGCTACACATTAGGCACTTAATTAAACATCTACATTTAAACAGCTAATGAAGTGAAATATAGAAGCTTCCTATCCCAAAGGCTCCAAAGAATTCACAAGTGAAAGCCTAAGTTTTTATTCTGTGTTTATTGAAGACTGTGTTCAGTCAGGGAATATAATTCTAAGTCTTTTTAATTTTATCACACTTTGTAACATCCTATTACTTGTAGCATTGTTTTGTTTTTATCTCCCACGTCTGGTTTCAACAGACTTATGTTCTCATAAGACTAAAGCAATGTGCTGATGATGGAATTACACTGGTGCATACCCAGAATAATGCAAAGGAATATCTGACTTTTTGTTTCTAAATATTTTAATGATTCTAAACATGTACAACCACCTCAATACTATGTATTCTGTATAAATAGCTATCCCTGAATTGTTAGATGGTGTTTAAATACCTGAAAAATATTATACAAAGTCAAAAAGTGCTACATATTAATAATACTGGCTATACACTAAGATATCTGCAAGATTTTACATTTTATTCTGTTGATACAAGACACTGGAATTTATTTTATTTTTTTATTTTTATTTTTATTTTCCTCCAGTCCATGTAACAGGTATGAGATAAAAGTCGAGCTCATGAATGCGTGACACTGTTAAGACAGTCAGATATCACTCTTTATGATCACTACTTATGTGAATCTTATCGATTCTTACAGAAATAAATACTGTTCTGGAAAGCATCTACAGATTCTTTTTCAGCAGGATTTCATGAGATATGGCCTGTTGATTTGTCTTCTAATACTATTTTTTGTTTTTGAAAAGTGTGCAGTTCGTGCAGCTACGGAAGGCAGAATCCTTGTGCTGGAAGGTTTGGAGAAGGCTGAGCGGAACGTCTTGCCTGTGTTAAACAATTTGCTGGAGAATAGGGAAATGCAGCTTGAAGATGGTCGTTTCCTCATGTCTGCAGAACGTTATGACAAACTTCTGCGGGTAGGGAAATGTCATTTGGATTTTCCGTTTTTGTTTCCCTGTTCTTGATAGTGCTGGAATACTGTTATGAAGGGGACAGTAGTTACAAGCCAAATGTGTGAAATCAGACATGATGCATATGTGGGATGTTACATGGGATGAAATTGGTGGGGTGAAAGCTATGTGAGAAGTCATACGTTCCTTTACTGGTTGCAATTAAAAAAATTGTTTTAATCTGTATCCCCTTCGTCCACATGAAAAACAGTAGTCAATGTTAACTTTGTATGAAGTCTATATGTTTCCAAAATGTGAACGCCACTGACAGTAAACAAAATAAGGTTGTGAAAAGAGATTGCAGTTGAAAGCATTCCTATAAAGTTCAGATAATGCTTCAACATTGCAATAGTCTTGTTGCTAAGCTTTTAGAATGTTAGAATACCAAAAAGAGAGGTCAAGATGAGCGACACTATATTTATTCCTCAGTGCTGTCTCACCTTTAATTTAGTAAAGTATGTGTGAACAGCCAATCCAAATTATAGGAAATAGCAAATTTTGTTTTGGTAGGAAATGGGATTTTAGTGTCTGCTGCTGTTGCTACCATAGCCATTTTCATTTTCTTCAGGCTTTGAGTCCCACTGCTTAAATTTGAGTGAATAGTTTTCAGGCTTTTGGGGACCTCAGTAAACTTCATCAGTTTCCACCAGTACTCTGTATCTTACTTTCATGTCCTGTAGTTTCCAATCACATGCCTGCTGGTCCCTTGTAACAGTCTGATCTCATTTCACTCATGTTTCTGTCCGTCATACCTAACTGTGGTTAAGTATATGACTCGGACCCATGTGAAATAAGGAAATTTGCAATAAGCCTTCTCATTGATCTTGGTTATATGAACTTGACTACTATGCTGTTAGTACTGAAGCAGATTTCTGAGAATATATTAATATTTCTAATACCTCTCATCTCTAGTTACAAATCTTCTGATCCATGCCTTTTTATAGTATTTAATTAGTAGATAAAATTGTTGGAAGCATTATTATTGAATTTGAAAAGTAAGCTTTTAAAATGTGATTGTATTTAAAGACTGAAAATGAGAATTCAGACTCAGACAGGATTTGGTTGCAGTTATGCAAAGCATCTTCCTCTTTTCTCTTTTCCTTTTTAGCACTTTTCTAATGATAAAATGATTCAAAATGAGTGCCTCAGGAGCACTGTTAATAGTAGATGAATTAAATAAATCTCTTGCTATAATACTAAATCTAATGTTCTTTTGCTGTTTGGGGAATATTGTGTTATATAAGCTAACATTCATTTTCTCTTCTCCTGTGTGAATAATTGCTAAACATCTAGGTCCGCAGGAAGTTTCAAGGAAGACTTGACTGTGATGCGGGAAGGCTGAAGAGTGCATTTTTTGTATGCATTGTGTCTTTTACAGGACAACAACTGAAATAGACAACATTAAATGTTGTTCTCATGAAGGAGTCTCATGATAATTCTGTTTTGTTATTGCTTATAATAAAGCATATTTTGTAAATGCAACTTTTTTATGCAAATAGTAGTCTCCTTTACAGTTGGGGGCAGGGAGGGGGCGGAAGTCTTGCTCATGGTAACACACTTCTGGTGCTTCAGAATAAAATAAATTTTGTCATCTGTTTATTTTCTGTTCTTTGTGTAAGTGAGGTTGTAACATTACTTCTGAACCTTGACCATCTGTGGGGTCTGTGATCAAAGTACTAGTGGTCTGAAAGCTGCACCTAATCAAAGGTTCTGTCTACATTCATTTTGGAAAACCTAGCTTTTACAAACCAAAAATCAGAATAGTTCAATGCTTTCTAGCCCCTCTGAATGAAAGGGCCAGGACTGTTAGTCTATCTGCAGCTTAGTCTCGAGGAATATTTAGTGATATAATTTTTTTTTCTTCCTATTGCTTTATTTTAATTAATTTAGGATCATACAAAATCAGAGTTAGATGCATGGAAGATTGTTCGGGTTAGTGAAGATTTTCGAGTAATAGCGTTGGGCCTGCCAGTACCTAAATACTCTGGTAACCCTTTGGATCCTCCCCTTCGCTCTAGATTTCAAGCTAGAGATGTTTATCATCTGCCCTTCAAGGTAAGCATCCTAGCAGAGGAGTTGGATTATCTGTACTTAATAGAGTTAATATTTTGACATTGTTTTACTTAGCTCACCTCTGAAAAGAATCCCTAAGTAAGAAATTTATCTTAAATAACGTTTTTCATACTGCTACCTAATAAATTCCTGAAAAGCAGGCTTAGAGTTGCCAAGGAATGCTTCAACAGAAAAATAACTTCCATAAAACAATATAACCCTGAAAGAAAGATTTGATAATATTTCTTTCTGTTTATGAAATTAATTCTGTTTCCAGGAGTGAATAGAGTCTTCATGTCTAAATTAGAGAAAAAATAGACAATGTCTCATACGTCATGAGCTGTGACCCACAGTATGACCCAAAAATGAATTTACTGTATGATCTTATGTTCTATTTTCAGGACCATCTTCAGCTATTATATTCAATTGGATCAAACATTTCTGCAGAGAGGTAATTTTTCATAATTAAAAAAAATAATCAAAATTAATGAAGAAATGTGGTGTTCTTTCAGGATTCCTTGCTATTTTTGTAACTTCTGTCACTACGTAGAGACCAGAACCGAAGAAGTTTTTAATATGTGTGGGTGTATGCTCAAACAGCTTTTTATATGCAGCCTTCATGTAATGAATCATTAATACTTTAGAACTTCAATCACACATTACTTATTTGTGCTCAGAGACAGTTTCAGCATCTTATACTGTATTTAATTTTTTAGGCTTTACTGTCTTAAATATAGATGGCATGTATAAAACTCTGTAATTATTTTTTCCTATGCAGAATTTCTCAGCTCCTGTCTTTTGCTACAACTCTCTGCTCTCAAGAATCTTCTACATTGGGACTTCCAGATTTTCCTTTAGACAGCTTATCGGCTGCAGTTCAGATTTTGGTATGTGCATACACATGTGCTGTGAAAACTGTACGAGCTTAAAATTTCTTAGAATTAGTACTGGATTATTCGTGTTGTTGCAAGAAGATTAACAAGAACATTTGGGAAAAAAAAATAAACCCCCCGAAAAACTAAGTACGATTTGTGGGACAATACTTTAACCAAGTATGTAGCGTAATACTGAAGGACAAAGTATGGCATAACACAAGATTTTTGAAATGATTGAATGTATCTGAGTGTTCAAAATAATGTTTTTATTCTGCTAGATCAACTTAGATGACTTCAGGGGCATTTACAGCCTATCTGATGACAGTGAGGATGTCATCTAGGCACCACTTTTAGTCAGCGGAGAGAAATAAGCGCTTTTAGGTTGTGATTTTTCTGATTTAATAGCATGGATGTAAATCAGATTGACTGTGTTACAAAGACACCTACTACCCTCCTTTAACACCTAAGAGCACCCAGACCAAGTAGTTCAAATATGGGTAGACCTGTGCTGGAGATGGTTAAGTTGTATGAGATGAATCCCATGTTAGGTCTTCAGTTTGGCTGGTGGATTTAGAATAAACATAGATCTGAAGATGCAGGCTGTGCATACCTGCAGATACGATACTTCCTGACAGCTACACTCCATAGGGAAATATAACGACTGTACACTTGCCAGGTTCACGGTGGCATATGAGGCAGGTCAGGCCTAAAGCTATGGCAGTCTTTCTGCTTTCCCTGACAGCCTGTTGTCCCTTGATCTTTGTAATTGCTTAGTAAAAAGTTAAAGTGAAAAAAGAAGGGGATTCCCAAGGGAAGTCAGGGAGATGAGGTCTGTATAAAGAGAGAAGGGTAGGCACACTTCTGTGTGTAGGAAGATGTGGTCAACCCAGGTGGGTGGAATACCAGATAGCTTCTCAAATCCTCTCTCCAAGGTGCAAGTGGCTGTGGAGAGGGCTCCTAGGATATTCTCTATTGTAACTTCTGTGCAATCAACTTACCTATGGTACTGCTGAGTGGCAGATTACTTCTACATATTTCATTGGATTGTATATGTTGAAAGATGTCAGTTACTTGTGTTACTGTTGTGCTCAGTCCCATCAGCTCTGATCTACAAGGACGTTGTTCCTGGTACTTACAGGTGTAATTTTTGTCCGAATTAGTGATATTACATCAGATAGTATGAAGTGATTAAGATTCAAGTTTAGAGAAGCGAAACAGTATTTGAAGGGCTTTTGGAAAGAAATACATGATGGATTTTAAAATAAATTGCAAATTTTTATTCTTTGAGCCTTGTAGTGAAAAATTATTTTTAAATGAATGCCAGATGGCTTTCAGAGTAATGGAAAGAAAATGAGCCGTAAGCTATTATCTAAACTGTGGAATGAAGGAAGCATTTTATTTTACATTAGAGAATGTGAAATGTTATCATTGTATGACAGTGTCTTTTTTGTATAGACCAGAACTGTTTCTTTTAGAATTAGTTTTAAAAACTCAGTTTTCTAAGCCAACTGTTCTCGCTGATTCTAGCTACAGCGTTTTTCCTTCACGCACTGGTGTCACTGTCATCCTCTACTTTTAGCTGGGTTGGTTTAACCATATAGCAGTGTGGAATGAATATATTGTAAAGACTGTCTCATTCTGTTACAGATTTCATGTAGTCCCAAAATGTATTTCATAGGTTGAAAACTCCTGCCTCCGGAAAGGGCGGATTTTTTATGAGGTGCTGTTCTGAAGAGGCTAACTTTGGATGTGCCACTGTAATTATTATTAATTTGAGATAATGTGGATAAATTATATGTTGTGCCTTATATATAGACAGAGGGCTTTTAAAATGCAATAATGGTCTCTCTGATCCTTTAGGGAGCACATTTACTACAATGCCCTTAAATCGTTTATTTTTACTGATGCTTTTTTAATATGGAACATTATAAATAGTATTACTGATTATAAGTATGAATTGAATTATGCATTTCATAAAATATGCATCTCCTGATTTCATTTCTCAGTAACTCTTTAGTTGGATGTCTATGTAAGCCAAGTTTATAATTGAAAATCGGTTGATTTTATTTGAATTATATTACTTTGGTGAATGCTTAAATAAGTAGTACCAGTCCACTGACTAGTTGTTTTTCCACTAGTGTTAACCACAATTAGTCCTTAATAATTTGCAAGTCTTTTTTAAAACAAACAATCAAGCATTACTTCAGGACTTTTTTGAAGCACTTTTTTCCACCATGAATGGATTTGTGTGTTTCTTGACTATTCATAAAAGTACTTCCATTTCTTTCTCTATTACTGTGACAAAATAACTGGAATCTTTGTCTAGTTCAGATAACAACTGATGGAAGAATTACTACTTACAATTAGCAAGGAGGTATAAAAAATTGTTTTCAATTTTGTGTGGAAAATGCAAGCGTACTTAGTAACTCATTCTAAAACAAAACAAATTTTGATCAATTTTTCAGGATTTTCTAGTAATTGTGAAGTAGAATCTGTACAACATAATAGAATTAGAATTCAATACTAGAAATTGCTGTGAATGAGTTGATCATTATTGTAATATGGATTTCATGTCATATGGAATCTTTTCTAGTGATACTATGAAACTCAGTTACCTGTAGTGGGATTTGTTTCTTCTAATCTTAAATGACTTCAGGTACCCGAGCCAGTCGGTGTAGCTTCCTTTTATGAACAGGAGAGAAAGTAATTTTTAGGGCATAGTTTATCTAACCTATTTTAGACATTTACATTGTGATGAACTGCACATGCAAAAAGTCTATTTTGACATTTGACCATCTACTGGATGTGGTGGTCATTTGTTTATTGACTTCAAAATTTTTATCTTAAGTTTAGCACTACGTTGGATTTTTAGGTTAATAGCTGATGAAGAACAAGCCGATCTTTTTTTGTTTGTTTGTGTTTTTAATTTGAATTAGGATTCCTTTCCTATGATGTCAGTCCAGCATGTTATTGACCGGCTTTACCCCTATAACATTTTCCTTGGAAAGGAAGGCAGAACTGCAGTCAAAGATGCACTGAAAGTAAGTATTGCACATTGTAATTCCAGGGAGCGATGGATTATGATAGTAGTTCTCCTGACTAGTGCTTCATTATTTCAGTTAAAAAAGAAAAGAAAAAAAAATCTTAAGTAATCTAAATGGTTACATTATTGCTGATACTAAAACAGTATTTTAAAAAAAAACTTCATAAGCTCATGGATTCCATTATGGGGAAAGGTGATACTTCTATATTTTACAGAATATTTCGACCTCAGTTCAAGACTACATAAAACCCGTTATTATAGAAGTGTTTGTTTAATTTGAAAGTAGCTACTTCTGTGGTTAAGGTAATCAAATGCTTAAAAAAATACCTTTTGCCTGTGACCTCTAAGAGGAGATACTAAAATAAAAATAGATCACATGACACAAAATGCATTTGGTATAGCATGGTTAAAGATTGTATAGTCTGGTTTTAGTCTGTATTAGCCTTTTCTTGCTTGTTTTTGATCAGATCTGTAGTGTTGTTTTGTCCATGTTTAATAATAGCTTATCAAGCATGTAATTATGCTGGGTTATTCTATTCATCCTTTTAAAACTTTAGCACAGTGTTAGCTTTCTTTCATCTTTGAATGCATTGCAGAAGCTATTGCAAATTAACATTTACAGCCTAGAGCATCTTACCTAGCTCTTTCAGTCCTGAAAAAATGGAAGTTATTTGTACCTGCATATTTAGAAATACTTGACTTAGTAGCTTAGTAGCTTATTTTTCTGAAACAGTGCCTATGTGTCAGGGAAATGATTGTAGTCTCTCCCTACTGCCACTTCCTGAATACTGCTTTTTGCATAGGAGCTTAATCCTGTGTTCCCTGTTTAGTCAGGCTCATCTGCTTGGGTTTTTTTGTTTGTTTTTGTTTTGGGATGGACAGTCCTTGTATTCCACAGGCCCTCAGAGCTGCATCCTATGGGATTCTACCTACCACTTCTCTGAATAAGCCAGCGTTGCTTCCTGAAATGCAGAATCTGTACTCTGTTACTTGCCTTCATCACTTCTCAGAATTTTGAACTCCATTATTTCATGGTTGCTACAGCCAAGGCTGCTGTTGATTGCCACATCCCCAACCAATTGTTCCTTGTTTGTGATTAGCAGAGACATCTGTGCACCACTCCTGCATGGCCACTGCAGCACCTGTGTTAACAAGCTGTTCCATATAACCTTCAGAAATCTAGATTGATTGTGTCATGCTGCATTGCCATTCCAGCACATGTCAGGGTGATTGAAGTTGCCTGTAAGAACCAAGATCTGAATGGAAATACAGGTTTCTATCTGTTAACAGAGCAGTAACAGTCACTGCTGTTCTTAATATGCCTTTATTTTAAATCTTTTGTCATTTTGTTTCCCCTATGAATTATACATAGTGTATGTCTTTATATTCTGTACCTTTAGCTTCTTTTGTTTTCCATTTCTCGTAATGAATTTTGTGTTGTGCATGCTTTTGCTTCCTATGTAAGACAGGTTGATTTGACTAGTAAAACCTTCTTTCTCAGTGTTTGTCTACTTTTAAATACCTCCTTATCATTTAAATATTTGTGTTAATTTTCGTTTTTTTTATACTCTTCCTCATCATTACTTTTACAAGCTTGTCCCTTTATGTCACCAAGTACGTATAATCTTATTTGGAATTTTATTCTATTTGCACACAACAACTCATGCTAAGCAATGAATCTTAAAAAATACAGAAAATAACTGATTGTACTGAGGAACTCCTGTTTATAATGATATTTTAGTAATAGCAGTGCCAGAACTGTATTAAACATGAATTAGAAATGATTTTTTCCATCCCACAAGAAATGTGAGGGAGAGGAGTCTGGCAGAAGCAAGGTAATTTATTATTCTACCCTCCTACAGACTTCCAAAGAGTGTCCAGCTAATATTTGCCACTGCAGACTTCCCTCTGTGGAACAGCATACGGTTAGGGAACATTAATTTTAGCCAGGAAGGACTGAGAGTTGAAAAAAGGTATACTTGAAATGTATTTGCAGTTGATGAGTTAATTTTTGAGGATTGAATCAGTGTTTAACATCAGCTAACATTTAAAGAAAATAACAAATCTCATACAATAAAATGTAAAGTTTAGACAGAGCTGGAGACAGACGTGGGGAAGTAGTGATCTGGGTGATAATTTCTTATTTTCAGTATGTCTTCTGTTTCAGTCAGCAGTCAGAACTGAGAAGTGAGGTAGATGGCAGGCTAAACAGCTAGTTTTGGCAGTTGTTAGAACTTGCGTATATTTCTTGAAGACGTCATATCCCCCAGGCACTGTCTTCCCAAACATAATCTTCAGCTTGGGTAAATCTTTTCCATAAATGCCTTCTTGCTCACTGGGACTCCACCATGTCCTGGGTATTCCTCATAATTCTTACTCTGGATAGTTATTATGAACTATTGATGTAGACCTTCCCTGCGAGTAAAAGTAATTTCTTACAGCATTAGTCTTGGATGCATAAAGATGCTTTGAAATGCAAATCTCTCATTGAGTGGATCTAGGTGGAGTTAAAACCTGTCTTAGATTTAACTCTGTCTATCTGTCTGCCAACGTTTTCTTATAATATAAATGTGGCTCCTTGTGTCAAACTAGTTAGCATGGAATAAATTGTTCCTTGATTTTACATTAATCCAGCATCAGCAGTGATCATGAGAACAGTTTATCATCCAGGACATTTGTACAAGGATTGTAGTTTGCAACATTCATTAGTTCATTAGATCATTAGCTTGCAACAGACAGGACAGAAGTACCAAAATAAACTTGACAATGATGTGCCTTTGTGTACCTATACATGAAGTTGCTTCATTTGAGAAACTGTATCAGTTTCTATTCTGAATCTTTAAGAAGATTTTAAATGTAGAAGATCTTGCAAAGGAAAGCATGACTTGGTTTGAATTCTGGTTTTTAAAAATTATTCTGTAATTGCATGAAATATTGGCAAGATGAATTATTTTGACTGATAGATAAACATTTGAAATGTGATTCCAAAAATTAAGTCAGAAATGATATAACCTAAACTTTTCCTTTAGAAGATTTAGATGTAGACAAAACGCTGCTTTCAGGGAAAACAACCTCCGGTGAAACATTCCCAAACAATAAGCTTAAGTACATATGATGTTTCCCACAGTAATGAAGTTTTCTTTTGTATGTACTACTGATAGGCATTTATAAAACTGGTCATCTATATTTAGGCTGAGTGTGGTGGCTCACAAGAGACTGCAGCCTGTTCGGTACTGATTTCTTCATTGTTCCATAAGCTTTCAGTATTTTACTTCTGATTCATCAAAGATTTCGGTTTTGCTTTTTTAATTCTCACTGCCTTTTGCATGCTTGCTTTTTTACAATATTGGAAACATCCACTGGTTTTGCTTTGCTTTGTTTTTTAAAACTTCTAATCGAGAGAATCCTCCCATTAGGTTTTAGAAACAACACATAGATCAGATTTGTCTAATAAATGAGCAAGTCCTTTTTTATTTACTATCAAAGTGTTTAACTTTGCTCTAAGAATCTCCTAGAATTTTTTTCATGGTTTCATCTGTTGANTCCTTTTTTTTTTTTTTAATTGCACACCCTCTTTAATGTTGCCTAACCTCCTCCTCTAAATCTGTTTCCCTGTTTCTCAGTAGGGAACCTCTTCCCTACAAACTACAGAGGCACTCTCTCACAGAGAGGGGGCTAATAGTTCGGAAAACTGGAATTGCCTTTCTTGTCTAGGCAATTCTGTTCACTTTTAAGATCTTTCTGTTGCAAATTACGGTCTAAGGAAGGATTTGTTTCTCTTCTGTCCCTCCCGTCCTAAGTCATTTATAATCTTTGGGTTTTTGCATTAATGAATGCTCTTAGTGCCAATACATGCCATTGTAGTGGAATCTGACCATCAGACTTCCTCTAGGTATCCCATCTTACACTTGCAGTTTGTATTTTGCTTCTTGTAAAACAGTTCAGTCGTCTTGTTCCTCAAAAAAATCTCTTTCCCTCCTGTGCAGAGAATCTTCAGCAAAGATCAGTTGCCTCTGGATGCCTGCAGACCTCTTATTGAATAGCTTAGCTGTCCTCTGGGTTCGGCAGAGTGGCTATCTGCAAATATGTCTCATTTAAGCTCTCAGTTCCTTTGACCAGCTGGATCACCAGAGTATTCTTTGCAGTTTCCATGCTGAGACATTACTGATCATTAGATACTTCCAAGTGTTCAGAACGCCTCATATTCCTTTTTATAATTTTCATAGTATGCCCATTCTCATGTGTTTCTAGGCTTGCAGAATGTGGCCTGATGGTTATGGGCTGCCAAACCTCTTGTTTTTGGTGGCTAGCCTTTCCTTTTTTCTTTCCTCTTGAGGCAACGATGCTGCCCATTTCTGTCTCTCCAAGTAAGTATCTCCCAAACTTACTGATACTGAATGTATTCAATAGTTGTCCTTCCAAGCCACAAATATTTTTTCCTTTGCAGCTATCAACTTGGATTTTGTATAGAGGAAGTCATTTCTGGCTCAGACAGAAGCAGTATGTTGTACATCCATTTCATGCGGCTCTCTCATTCTGTATCTAGCTGTTGTAAGTCTAAAAGTAGAACTACATCAGAGGTCTGTCATACTTTGAAAGCCACAAAGTTTTCTTGTTTGCTGCTTCTGTCCAGGTGTAAATGTAGTAATTTGTTTAATTACTAAATTATCCAGTGCAGCATCATCTCTATGCTAAAAAATGATTATTCAAATCTGTTGTTCAAATTCAGTAAAGATCTGCACAGAGAATGACAGTCCTTTTTCAATTTTAGACCTTGTTTTTGGGTCTAAAAGACAAGCCGTAGGTCCCTCAGCAACATTTAAAAACAAAAAATTTCACCTTCGAAATTTTAGACTCACAAGACCTTTTATGTGCAAGACCTGCTTCCGCTGTCTCCAGGTCTTCATTGTTTGATACAGAGGCTGCTGATACAGATAATCTTATTGCTTGCTCACAGTTATTTTCTTTTGTCAGTATCTGAGTGGGGGATTTTAGTGTACAGTTTGCAGTTTTGTGTACAAGCAGATTTGAACCTATCCTAAATGCCATTGACTTAGTAAGAATATTAAAATTTACTGATGAACATAAGAGTGAGAACATCTGTGGTTTGTTTCACAAAATCATAGTTTGAGTGTTTCTTAGAATCATGGTTTGAGATACTACTCGGTAGGCATTCCTGTTTACTGCTGCTGTTTAAATGTTTAATGGTATCTGAAGCTGTTACAGTAAAAGTGTGATTTGGGGCAGTCTTTCGCTAAAGTACATTTAACTTAGATTCACGTTTAAGCTTGAAATTTTTGTAGGCTTTTGTTCCAGAATGGGAATTTACAAAGTGATGAAGAGCGAAACTGTTTGTATGAATGCATTTCAATTTTCTTCCTAAACTTTAATAGGCAGTGCCATGAATCCGAGTTGTAACAAAACCACATGCTTTTTAAGAATTATTTTACATTAGTGACTTCTAATTTTTTTTGTCTAAGGAGTTGAACTAATACTCCTTTTTTTCCTGTTATAAGCTTTCACTCTGTTGAATAAAATGGCACTGTGACTTCAATAATTTTAGTGGCTTTTTTGGTGCTTAACCCCTCCCGATAATGACTTCCTCTTCCGCAGCAAAATAGTCTTGTTATAGGCTTTCTTAGATGGTTTTCTTGCTTTCTGTGTACAGCATAAAATATAATGCTCAAAAGAGTATTAGGAAGAAAAAGCCAATTTCATTGTCTTTGATAGACCCAGAACATGGTGAATGCTTAATTTGTGCAGGTTATCCTCAGTTTTCATTGTGTGATAAGGCTGCAGAGCTATGTAAATGTAGTGTTTGATGGTTATTTTTATTGGTAGCAAGACATTTAAATCTGCAGTTGGTTATAATGGCCTGCAAAGATAGGTGTTCTATTATTGCACTTGCTAAAGTCTGTCATCCATTTCTCTTACTATTTCAGTCTGACTGCAAAGTCATCGTATGTCATTTTAAATTTACATCTGTCATTACAGTCCGAACAAGTAGATGGTAGGTCTTTTTGATTTGGTTGTAAATGAATATGTAAAATATATAGGCTGTCAAGAATGTGAACACAGGTATGGGAAGTAAAATTTAAGTAAAGTAAATGGATTTAGGACTTCACAAGGAATTAAGCTTGAATATGTTTCTGGCCCTGTTACCAGAAGTCACAGTTTTAAAAAAGAAAGCTTTATTTAATAATTAATTACACCCAAACCCTAATTTTACAGCGTTTTGAGCTTCAAGACTCAAAAAGCCATTCGTGCCCAAGAAGAATTACAAAAGTGGAAAGTGTACCGGGAAACAAACCCTTCAAGGCTGATGTAACTGTCCAGATTGGTGAAAATGAAGTGACGTTCCAGGTAAGAATTTATATATTCATAAAACTGTATTTTGTTATCGTAAACTTTCATGTAATCAAGAATTTGACACACTTGATACTGTAACTTATTTGCATTGGATATTTAATTTTTTGGTACTGTAACAAGAAATTTATATTTTATATTATATGTACCCTTGCGGTCAAGAAGGCCAATGGTATCTTGGAGTGCATTAGGAAGGGTGTTGCCAGCAGGTCAAGAGAGGTTACTCTCCCTCTCTGCTCAGCCCTGTTGAGGCCACACCTGGAGTACTGTGTCCAGTTCTGGGCTCCGCAGTACAAGAAAGACATGGAGCTTCTAGAGAGAGTCCAGCAGAAGGCTGTGAAGATGACTGGGGGCTGGAGCATCTCTCTTACGAGAAAAGGCTGAGAGGGCTGGGCCTGTTTAGCCTGGAGAAGAGAAGACTGAGAGGGAATCGTATCGATGTATATAAATATCTTAAGGGAGGATGTCAAGACAGTGGACCTGGACCCTTTTCAGTGGTGCCCAGTGATAGGACAAGAAGCAACCGGCACAAACTGAAACACAGGAGGTTCCAGCTAAATATGAGGAAGAACTTCTTTACTGTGAGGGTGACAGAGCACTGGAACAGGCTGCCCAGAGAGGCTGTGGAGCCTCCTTCTCTGGAGATATTCAAAGTCCACCTGGATGCCATCCTGTGCAACATGCTGTAGGTGATCCTGCTCGGCAGGGAGGATGAACTAGATGATCTCCAGAGGTCCCTTCCAACCTCAACCATTCTGTGATTTATTAGAAAAGCATGTAGATACTGGAATTATGGATAAACAACATTTTATTTTTAGATGAATGAATCACATATAGGAAAGTATGAGTTTATATCATTTTAAAACAAGTGCTGAAGAATGGATGAAAGGAAAATCTCTAATGCAAAAAAAAAGAATGTAGAATAACAGAGTACTTGTGATGCTCTTGGTGCTGCTTTCCCTTTTTCTTTTAATAAAGCAATAGTCTGTCTACACTTCAAATGAAATCTAATGAGTGCTTGGTAATGTTTTGACACAGGAACTTGGGAAAATGGAACAAAAGTAATCACATCAAATATGATGTGAGTTTCTTCCAAAGAAGTTTATGACCTGCTAGGTGGTCAAATAAGGTCCTATTCAGGAAACAGACACTGATCTGAGAATTTGAAGTTAATGTTAAATTTGGAGGCTAGAGTATCTAAAGAAGGTGAATTGGTGGGAGTCAGAGAGAGATCATTTTAACATTGGTGAGGAATATCTTCAGAGGGTTTGTACCATGACAGTGTGAAAAGGGGAACAGCAGCAAACTGGAGTTTGTCAGAAATAGGTAAATCTATAGGGACCTGATTGGACTTTTTTTCTGAGGGGAAGATTTTTGCTTTCATTTGAGATGTAGGTGATACCTTCTGAAAATATGTCTGCAGAATGTCTCTTTGGGAACAGGAAGACATTAGGAGTTTGCGGATGAAACAGTTCCCAGACTAGAACAAGGTGTGAAAATAGAGTGAATGTCATAATGTGGAGGATGATTGAATATTTTTACTCTCCACAGTTCTGATCAAACTAACCCCTTCAGATTTTTGCAATACAAATTGTTTCTTCTCTGTTGTTTTCCTCTGATGAGCAATAAATACTAGTGATTTGTATATTTTGTCTTCAGGATGAACAACCTTTGCATACCCCAATGCCATAATTGAATTTGTTCACATTTTCTTATTTTTTTGCCTTAAGGGTGGGAGAATATGTGGAGGAAGTTGTCTATTACAAATCATACATTGTTAATTTTGTTCAGTGAAAGCTTTAGGTTTGACAGTGACAATCATCTGCAAAATATTACAGTATTTTTGGAGAAGTGTAACCCAGTCCACACAAAGCCCAGAGCTACCACAGTATAGCTTATTTAGCAATTTTTTTTTTTCCATTATAGGTTCCAGCTGGGACTGGGCTGTTAAAACAGCATTCTCAATCAGGTGCTTTCATAAGGACTTCTAGCCATGATCAGCTGTTGGCAGAAATGATGCAGTCCCACATGGTTAAAGATATGTGTTTAATTGGAGGAAAAGTAAGAATTTAAATTTCTCTTTTTCCCCTCCTTACCCCGTGTTCCTGACAATGTAATCTAGTTCTTATTTTTTAACTTTTCAGGGCTGTGGTAAAACGGTTATCGCTAAGGAGTTTGCTGATATACTGGGATACAGCATAGAACCTATCATGCTGTATCAGGTAAGTAAACTGCCTGCTGATGATCATGCTTTAAATACGATCCAAAATGTAACACCCAGGCAGATTCTCTGTGTAAAACCAAGTCTTCATATATAGCTGCATCTTTTAAAATCACTGATAATCACCAATACAGGTTAAAAAATAAAAGGATACTAAAGACTTCAAAGATAGCAACGTTTTATAATCGTTATAGAGCATTTTTCACTCTCTCCGTTAGGATGCTCATCTAAAATCCATCTTACTGCTGACCTAAACAGAAGGTGTACTATGCAGCAATATAGGTGGTACAGTGTTATTACATATAGATTAGCCCTGATATTGCTTTACTTTCATTTTATTGACTTCATTAGGAATGTGAAAGATAGGTAACTTAAATAAACAAAACGTAAGGAGACTCATGTAACCCAGTGATCTTTCTCCTAGCCACAGAGAAATGACAATTCATTTTGTGTTTTGGCTGACTGAAGTGTCATAAAGAAAACTTTTGTCTTTTGTGCCTTCTCCTTTTCAGATTTTTTTTTCCTTTTGAAGTATGTTTCCTGCCTTTAGATCAGAGTGGTGACTGCTTGTAATTCATGCATGTTGAAATCGTCTGGAAGATGTTTTCTTTCCTTTTTTTTTTGTTTGTCGTAATATTATTTAATTTTATAATGGATCACCATTACTAACATTAATTTTTATGATTATGGAAGACAATGTCTTTACTTTATTGAGAATACGTAATGTTTTTAATGCTTCTCAGGAATTATTAAAGTTATTTTTCATGTTCCGTAGGCTTAATCTTCAATTTTTTTTTTTTTTTAGTTCCTTCTGCTGACAAGATCGCGCAATATCCTCTTACATGTTTGTTTTTTCTGATGCCTAGGACATGGAATTTTAAACAATCTTATAATTTCTGTGCCTCTTCATTTTTTCTACATTTCTGTTTAGCCTGATGATTACAGTTGTGGTGGGACTGCATTGCAGTAAAGATCAGAAGATAGTAAAGTTCTATATTCAAAAATGTTGGATGCTAGAAATGTGAAATGAGGGTTGGTGTTTACATGTGATATATGCATGTTACATTCAATTAATGTTAATACTGCTCATTATTCATAGGTGCTATAGCAAACAGACAGTAATCGTCAAGTCCTTAGCCTAACCGTTCCTAATTTATATATGTTGTGGCTGGGGTCTTAGTACAGATGTGGCTTTAAAAATGAATTTGGGTAGATGTGTGTGTGCTCACATTTTTCTGTGAGGCACACAGGCAGTTGACTTAGTTGCCTTAGAATGGCAGTTATGAGATAAAATGACAACAAGGAAGAACTAGAGAAGTTATAAGGGCCTCCACGGGCTTTGAAAGTGGTGACAAGGAACTAGCTTATCATTGTAGCTGTGTTTCTAGTGAATTGGAGGCAGAAATTTACAGTAGTTGAAAAGGTAATGGCAGAGTGAATGTTTCTACTGAGTAAAATTTAAATATTTACACAGATTAACACAGAAAAAGTAGTACTGGTTCCAGACAGCTTGGACATGCAGAATAAGGGAATTAAGGTTTTTGGAGCTGTCAGTTGTCTCAGAGTATGATAAATGTGGAGTGGTGGGCCTGCTATACATTCAGGTTTTTTTTCGTTCCCTTGGTTTCATCCAGACAGTGCTTCAGACTGTCTCACAGCACTACGTTTTTTTTGGAAAACACTGAGGTTTTCCAAAATCGTGCTTAGCAGTGATTTCCCATAGGCAGTGGTCACTAGGTACTTGTTTGGAGAGTATTGTCAGTGTTCGATCTTGATGAACTCATGATGAACCTCATGACATGAACTGAAAAATTACGAGAGAGAAAAGTGGAGTGACTGAATTTGCTTTGTATGGGAGAGATCATACATATAAGGTTTTCTCCATAACCTTGAGGAATGAAAATGCTCTCAAATAAAATATGAAATCAAGGGTATTCTATGACCTTGTGAGCCAAAATATGCCAAATATCACAGGATTTGCAGTCATAAGTGATAATTGGCAATGCTATAGGGGAACACTAGCATCAGATTTGATGCAATATATTGGTCTCTCTCTTCACCTTCCTTTGCTTATTTAATTTTTTCCCAGGCAGCATGGAGAGTTTCAGAGGAGGAAACAGCAGCTGACTTGGATGTCCAATGGCATGTGGGGAGAGAAGAGACACTGGCAGAAATGGGTGGTGACAATGAAGGGTTGAAACAGATTAAAAAAAAAAAAAAAGAAAAGAGAAATATTAATGATGATGTAAGAAGAAAAAGTCCATTTTAGGTTTTCCCGCACTAGTGAGAGCCTCTCCAGACAGGATCCTACTGCTTTTCCTTCCCCCAGTATGCCTCTAACTAATAAAGGTGCAGACTCTGAAAGTCTGTCTGTGTAAATGGAGTCAGACAGATATGAGCTCTTTTGTTATGCTTTAACCTGGCCAGCTGTGATCAGATTTGGGTTCCAGAGCTACACAACCCCATCAATGCAATGTTGTGTTCATGGTAATATACCTGGCTTCCCAGCAGCACCTATTACCCTGTATACAGTCGCGTAATAAGATAGGTGCGTAGCTTCTGGGCCAGAACTGTCGTACTTCTCTCTGCACTTGTCCATGTAAATACATTTTTAAATCATCCCAGGAAAATAGTTTTTGCATCTTGACAAACCCACCTAAGGACAGGCACACCCTAACCCTTGTTTTGTTGTATGCAGTACGGTTTTGGTTACTCACCAGCAAAATTAGGCAATTATTTGGTCCTGTAAGCTTAAAAATATGGCCACTGTTTTTCAACATCCTGCCTTTAATTAGTATGGCTTCACTGAATAGGAACAGTTTTCCTTTTTGGAGATGCATGAGAGGAGGAGCTGATGATGAAATTAGTTACTCATTAAACATCTTTCCTTCGGAGGAAATTCCTCTGAAAGTAATTCCTACTGAAATAAAATCTAGACCAAGGGTTTGAAGCACTTCCCACTGAAGTGAACCTTTCCTTTGGTTTCACAAGGATTTGGTCAAGTCAAAAGGGCAAAGAGTTTTCGTAGAGAGGCTTTTTTGGTGATACGAAACATTATTGCTAAGGCAAAAAAATGAGTGTTTGTGAGCTCATTGTTCAGTATAAATTCATGTGTAGACATGTCTACATAAGATCCAAATGTGTGTCTATACATACATGTATTTCCTACGTACAATATCTTACAAAATCTCAAAGGTTTTTACAGGAAGCAATATGTAAAAAATGATTGAATGCAGCTGAGCTATGCGTCTTCTGATACATTTTAAGAATGCGTTTGTTTTTATGCACATCAGTGGCTTTGCACAGCAAAGTAATAGCATAGTTTAGTGACAGGAGAAATGTTACATATTAATACATACAGTAATTGGGTAATGAAGGCTATGAGAAGTTTGATAACCTAAATTTAACAGATGTCTCCATTTTACTTCAAAAAGTATCTAATTTTTTTGAGAGAGACTGTATTGTCCTAAATCCATTTCTAAAATGAAGGAGGCCTTTATTTGTGCCGTAGTTCATGTTAATTTTCTGATAATTTCTACAGGCACAAAAAATAAAAATGTAGTGGGGCACTTGTCTGAAGAAATAGCAAGATTTTTCTTCAGGCTCTGTGAAGAAATGAATTCTTAGATGTTTTATATATAATGCTTACTTTTATTTTTAATATTTGTTTCATCCTTTCCTTCTGAAGTTGATTTAAGGGCTTGAAAAGTGTGAAAAGC
This sequence comes from Chauna torquata, assembly GCA_013399475.1. Taxonomy (NCBI): domain Eukaryota; kingdom Metazoa; phylum Chordata; class Aves; order Anseriformes; family Anhimidae; genus Chauna; species Chauna torquata. The sequence continues at coordinate 3,036 of VXAL01018236.1, read as the reverse complement.
CTTAGCTCTTTATATTGATTTTACAGGGAGAAAAACCTACTACTATTACGTTGGGAGATGAGAATCAAATGTGTCTAAACCGAGGGTTCCCAAACCTTTTGAGCACATAGATCATCCCTAATTGTAACAGTTGTCTTACAGAACAATTCCTGTCTCATTTGTGATTTCTGACATCGTTATGCAGATTTCTGATTA
>VXAL01018235.1:0-61752 GCA_013399475.1 Chauna torquata | reverse complement strand
TTTTGCCCATGATGATAATTAGCTAGCAACTTTCTTGTCCTTTTCTCAACCCTTGAGCCCTTGTCCATCATATTTTCTCCCCCTGTTCCTTTGAGGAGGGGGAGTGAGAGTGCAGTTGTGGTGGAGTTTGGCTGTTCAGCTGGGTAAAACCACCTGAAAAACATTTTCAGTGAAGCTATTTTTCAAAATGCCTGAGTTCCTTTATGTCAAAATCAGAAGCTGCTGGCAGTCTCTGGACCCTCAGTTACCTGCCGTTGTGTCAAGCAATTTATCCTCACATACAGGAAAAAAGTAAATCAAACATTAACAAACAGAAAAGGCAAAATGCTTCCTGCACATTTTTTTTTTTTTAATTACTATTTTTTTTGTGGAGGATGAAAAAAAAAGTCATAGATTTCAGGAAAAGAACAACATTCACAAATGATTTTCAAGGAAAACTTTCTTTACACAATCCTCACTTTTTGATTTTCAACCCCCCCCCAAAAAGTTTATTCTCAACACACTAAGCTCTCTGCCCATTTTGTTTAAAAACAATATGATAAAACTATGTTAAAAATTCCGGCCACCTCTAGCCAAGACAAAGCCCTGGAGCTGCTGTGTATTGAGACAACGTGGTTGACAGTGAGTACATAGTCACTCATAGAATCCCAGGTAGTGTTACTAATGCCACACAATTAATTAGACAGCGTCTGTACTGTACTTGGAAAGAACAGCTAGGAAATGCTATGCTAACTGTTAATTACCACAAGTAGCAGTGCAAGCAGCACTCTGCTACTACGGTTTAGCACCCGTAACACCCTCCTTGAATAAAGCTGAACAAACAGTCCATGACTGCTGGCAGGTATAAAGCAGCTCCTTTAAAGCTCCTTCCTAAAAATGGAAGGAACGACCAACTGGCAGAACTCCAAAATGCTTTCTAGGCCCTTCGTGCTTCACTACCTAGAGACACCACTGCAGCAACCCGCCCGAAAGGCCTGAATCAGGCCAGACCTTGTCGGTGATCTGGGTGCAGGAGTGGAGCGCATCCTCAGCAGGTCTGCTGCCGGCACTAAGCTGGCAGGTGCCGCTGACGCCCTGGAGGGACGAGGGGCCTTGCAGAGGATCTAGACAGATGGCAGCACTGGGCAACCAGCAGCGGCATGGAGTTCAACACGGGGAAATGCCGGGTGCTGCGCCTGGCACGGAGCGATGCCGGACGCAGGCACAGAGTGGGAGCCGCCGGCTGGGGAGCAGCTCTGCAGGAAGGGACCTGGGGGTGCTGGTGACAGCAGGCTGAGCGTGAGCCAGCAGCGGGCCCTGGCAGCCCCGGGGGCAATCCGCTCGTTGGGGAGCGTTAAACGCAGCACGGCCAGCCGGTGAGAGAGGTGATTCTCCCACCGTATTTAGTGCTGGTGCGGCCTCACCTGGAAGATGGTGTGCAGTCCTGGCCTCCGCAATATGAAAAGGCTGTTGAGGTCCTTGAGAGCGTCCGGAGGGGGGCAACAAAGCTGGCAAAGGGCTGGAAGGCACGTCCTGAGGAGAGGCTGCGGACCCTTGGGTTGTCTGGTCTGGAGAAAAGGAGGCTGAGGGGTGACCTCGCTGCTCCCTACAACATCCTGAGGAGGGGAAGTGGAGAGGGAGGTGCTCATCTTTTATCCCTGGCATCTAGTGATGGGACCCACGGGAACGGCACAGCGCTGCGTCAGGGGAGGCTCAGGCTGGGTACTGGGAAAAACATCTTTACCGAGGCGGTCGTTTGACACCGGAACGGGCTTCCTGGGGAGGTGGTTGGTGCCCCGTGCCTGTCAGTGTTCAGGAGGCATTTGGATAATGCTCTTAATGATACGTTCTAACTTTGGTCAGCCCTGAAGCAGTCTGACAGTTGGAGTTGACGGTCTCTGTATGTCCCTTCCAACCGAAACTATTCTATTCTGTTCTATTCTATTCTATGCTATTCTATTCCGTTCTGTTCCATTCTATATTCCCACTAGAGTAGGACCTCCATCCTACTCAACAGAAGGAGAAGGATGAGGCCACTGCTGCTCTCAGTTTTCAAGTGGGTGATCTGTGTGCCTTTGTCAATCTATGTGACTGGCTGAGCACACACATGTGTACGTAGTGTATACATGTGTGCAAATGTGTGTTTGACCACACATGTATGTACGTGGTGTGCAAATGTGTGTTTGACTGCTGGGACCTCACACAGCCATGCTGCTGGCTGGCCCTGGGGCATGGACCTGCTGCAGCCTGGCCTTGCCCGGGCTGCCAGATCCAGCCCTAACACAACCATCCTTCACTGCCTGCCATCTCGTGAGCCATATTTTGTATTTCACTGAAATATCTTCATATCAGAGGTGTCCAACCCACTCCACAGCAACGCTTGCCTTGAATATAGAAGTGTGCAAAATTTGCACGTGCATTGAAGTGCTTGCCTGATGTTAAAACCACACCACAGAGAAATTTTCTATCACTAGCAGCAAGTTGGATTGGCTTAAACATGGGCAGCTCTTTGAGGGAAAAATACTCCAACAGCTCTTATGCCCTCTTCAAGCCCTCAGTTTTGAAGATATATGTTTAATCACCATGTATATAAACATATGAGAGGTGTACTGCATGCCTGAAGGAGTTCCTGGTGCAGGAAAGTGGCCTGTGGAGCCTGCTGGACAGCCCTTCCCATGACAGCCTTACGGAGAGGACAGCAAGCCCACTCAGGACGTCAGCTTTTCCTGGGAGTGCAGGTCAGCCCGTGAAGCCACTGTGCCCTTTTTCCGGAGCTGTTAGTAGCAAAGCAAAACTTCCAAAAGAAGTGGAGAAACAAAGGTTGCTCTGCTTATTTCAAACATGCTTGCTGGCCTTGTATCCCTCTGCCACACCTCTGACAGAGCAAAATGCAAGGTTGGGGAGCATCCTCGTGTCGCAGTGTCAAGTGTTTCAATGCAGGCATTCTCTCACACTGCAGTATTTAAAGCATTTCATCTAAAAATATTTGTCTGCCTCCATTTGGCAAACCCAAGGCTTTTGTCCCTCACACAGTGATTTTTCAGATGTACGTTTGAAAGGTGGTGCTCCTCAGAAATACCTGACCTATTCAGCAACAATGACATAAAACCCAACACACAGGTTTTCTTTCCTTTCCCTTCTCTCTGCATATCTTCACACTGGTTGAACAATTCAGAATATTTACTACATTTGTGCTCACACCCTTGCAGAGAGGCCAGGCACTCATTAGCCTCACTTCCCAAAGAGGAAAGGAAAATTCTAGGATTTGTCCAAGTCTGCAAGGAAAACTGATTGCAGAGTGCAGATCACGTTTCCAGATCCTATAGTAACGCTGTGATTACCACAGCCCCATGTGCCATGCAGTGCTGGCAGCTCTCTTTCTGCTTGGTGTACAGAACAACAAATTCACCCTGTGTTCAGTCCACCACTAAGGGCACCCCACAGCGTTTGGGATCCCATTGCATTGGGTGCTGCATGGGCTCAACACCAAAGGGGCTGTGTCCTGCTGAAAAGCAGCAGATGACATTGCTAAGGGCTGTTCTGCTACTGGAAGGTGGGAAAGCCATCGCTAGCCACCAGACAAGCATCAGTTGCTGGAAAACCCTGGGCTTGATCCCAAACAGCAGTCAGGCACAGTGAGCTCCCACAGGCAGGTTCCTTTTGGCAAAGCCCAGAAGGTTGTTCAAGTAAAGGAGAGTAGGCATGAAAGGAGTGGTAAAAACAGCGGACAATCTGGAAAAATAACCACATATGCCTCATAGTTGGACCACTATGTTAGCAGATAATAAGATGCAATCCATGCAAATTGATCAGGCTCCTAATAATAATTACAAAGTTACATGTATTGACTTATTTTAACTTATTAGCTAACTCTATTAGTTTACTTAACTAGGTTAAATTACTTATAGAGTTAAAAGAAAAAACATGGTGGGTGATACTGTAGCTAGACAGAGGTAGTGGTGACAGTTTGTTTTCTAGCATGACTCATCTATGGAGAAAAGTTGCAATAAACCAGTATTTGAATTTGAAGCACTTTCACTATTTCAAAGAACTTTACTGTCCTATACACGCACTTCTTCGAGGAGAAAGGGCACTGGGGCATAGCATACAGCTGGCACATTCAAAATCAAATTCCTTATAGTGCTAGGAAAAAAGATCATCAAATCATGCTATTAATTTCAGGTCTGACCAGATAGCTCTGACATCCCTCTGCACAGAGGGCAGTACCTGCTCACTAAAACCTCAGCCACTGCATAACATGAATGGCTTATTTTCTCTATCAAATCTATTTAACAGTGAGGTGAAGTATGCAATTAGTATCACAGAAATGAGCTTCAGTTCATGATACATCTTAATTAGCTATGTAATTTTATTTATGTTCCATTTGTAAAGTCCAGTCTTGTAATTACTGTTTGAATTTTGAGTGAAGGTTTTGTTTGTTTGTTTGTTTGGTTGTTTTTTTTAGCCTTGAAGAGTAAAGGAAAGAGAAGTGTTTGCCAAATGGAAAAGTAGGTTGCCTGATTTAAATGAAGTTTCAGCAAATACGTTCTTAACCACTTCTCGAGTGGATGTGGATTTCATGTTGGCTTTCAGGCCTCAAATCCAAAAGTCAACCAAATTGAAAATCACTGCTAGCCCAAACAGCCATTCCCTTCTGATGGAGTCTATTCATATTTCATCAGTTCTGGTGGGATCTATTCATATTTAATCTCAAGAATAAGGAAGACAACAGACACCAGCTTTTATTTGTCCTATACAAGTCTTGCTCACCGGAGTCAAGATCATTGTGTTCAAGAAAATGTTTCCCAAGGTGGGAAGACTTATAATCGTTCTTCTTTATCCAAAATACTTTGGGAAGCACTATGCTTGAAGCACTGCTGTTTGGCAAGGAAAAGGCTCATTTCCAGTTGCACATATTTTTTCTAACATTTCCTACTTATTCAAAATGATTATCCATTGCTTAACAATTGGTAAATGAACCACTGTTGCTGGAACATCTCCACAGGTGATCATGGCTTTTTGGACTGGATTTGACAGCAGCAACACGCTAGCTGTCAGCCTCAGACACACTTAAAATCAGATCCCTAAATGTGCCTGATGGGACCTACATCACAGTGCATGGTGCCATAGAGTGTGTTTTGTGAAGGATGAGCAGAGGCAAACCCTAGGCCAAATACCGTATTTCAGACTAGAGGGGGAAGGGCCATATCTCCAGGGTTGGCAGGCTGCCAACACCATTGACAGATCAAGCAAAATCACTGTTTCACAAGAAATTCCTGAGAATAGTGCTGAGCTCACTCCCTACCAGCCAGTTACCTGTTAGCTTGGAGAGAAGAAGTGAAGAAGCTGCCTAGAAACCAAGGGACGTAAGTTTGAGGAATCATTGTCATTTGACAGACTAACAAAATTCCCTGGAACTGTTGGCAGATTGTAGAGAATTGATACATTATACATTCGGTAGACCTTTATTAAAGAAAAAAGTCACCAAAGGTAGTCAGCATGTTATTCTGGGGTTTATTTCCCTGGCCTTGCAAGGCATATGTCACATTGCTGCTTTTATTCAGAGAGACATTTCATTAAAGTAGAAAATGCTTTCATTTAAGAGAGCTGCCTTGAAAATTAGTGAGCATGTAAGACCTTCTTATACTACTCATGGTTACTTACTAGCTAATTAATAATTAACTAATAGCTTATAATTAATTACAATAAAGACAATTCCTAGTTATCTGTAATGCAGAAGGGCTAGACTGGACCAGGCACGTGACTACAAAAACAGCACCAAATCATGATGCTCAGTCTCCTCAAACTCCTCAGTTCTCCACCTGATCTGCAAATACCCCTCTCCTGGACTGCAGGCATGTCCTGGAAACACAGCAGGCAAATTACTGGGGATGGGAGCTCCACGTGCTTCAAACTTGTCTGCATAGGTGTTGGGGAGCAGGATGACTGCCAGAAAAATAACTGCCAGCCTGAGGTATTGGCTGGATATACTCCAGCAAAGCTGACTTACTTTTCAAGAGTGTAGTCACTGTAACCAAGTTTCCCCAGTCATGTCTGGGATCCATCAGAGCCAAGGAACTTGATGCTTCCTGATAGTCAAGAGTGGGGAACCATTGTCCGCAAAACATGCCAGAAAAGAAGAAACCAGCATGTAGACAACAATGACAGCACCTTGGACGGTCTGTTTCACCCTACTTCAAAGTCACAAGCATTCCAGTGAAGGTGGGCTCCACAAGAGGGAGACTAACTGTCATATGGCCAAACTGGAGTAGCAGAAAGTAGGAGAGGGACAGTTCCCTCCCTCCCCCCAGCCCCTGGCAGGCATTTTTGGGCATGTGCTGGGAGGATGGTTTTATTGTGGTGCCATGTGTAAGAAAACGTAGGCGCTCGGCTGTTGTTCATACATGGTTGGCTGCAGCATCCTTGTCCAGGGCAGTACTGCTTCAGATCAGTTATACCTCTGTCTGTGTTTAGTAACGAAGGCCAAGGTTCAGGAGCTGCAAAGCTGCTGATGTATCATCTGGGTGCAAGGCCATGGGAGAGTCAGGGCTGTCAGAAATGGGTGTCTCTTGACATACTGCTGGTCTGCACCAAGAGCTGGTGTGTGAGTAGAGCTTTTCAGCGCACTCAAACTTTAAGCCATCTTGATCCTTCTGAGGTGAGTCAAATCTGTTTAGAGCAAGGAGTCCCCAGTGCAGCAGCAGAGCTGTTTTGGATGTTGAGATGGAAGCATCCAAAACACCACAGCAGTCAGACAGGTGGAGCAACGGAGCCAAGCACTGAGCAGCCAGGTTGCCTGGAGAAGCATGGATTCAGGGCAGGTCACAAACAGTTTACAGCCATAAATGAAGGCATTTGCTTCCAAGCAAAATGAAGGAACGAAGCCCCTCGTGATGGCCCAGACTGACATCGGAGAGACACCAGATGTACTTCTGGGGAAGCTGCTGAAAAGAGTGGCTCTCTAAATGGAGGGAAAAGCCGAATCATTCTGCCATAGACAAAGGATCTTAAATCAACATATTTCCTCCTGATATCTGAAGAGTGGAGCCCTGAGCTCTGAGAATGGCCTGGGGTTGACCAATTCCAGAAGAGAAGGAGCCCACAGCTGGCCAGGGACATTCTCTGAGCTCCAGCTCAGCTAGGGAAGCCCAGGGATGTCCCTGCTATTGCAGAGCTGTGATTTTTCAAGCTCAGACAGGGAGAGGAGCACCTGTTAATCACTTCTGTTGCCTGCTTCTCCAACATTTCTCCTCTTCTGGCTTTTCTTTCCTGGAATAATTCCCCATCCCATTGACCCTGGATCTCCTGCGGAATACCCTATGCTACAGGTCTCCTAATGCATGCCCCTAGCCCTGTTGGGGTGGAATAGGACAGAGAAGTCCTTAAGATGCTTTACAGAGTCAATCTAGAGGAGCAAGCCTGAGATTTGCACCAGAGTTGAGCCCAAGATTTTCCTATTTGTCCTAGCTGTGTTGGCAGGGGAACTGAAAGGTGGCTGAGTGTTACACCAGCAGCACAACTCCCAGGCTTGTTGCTGACTAAAGAAAATCAGGTGCCTTTGATCTGATCTGCCGCTAGGCTTGACACGGACCTGTAAACTGTTTTCATTAGGGGAAGACACCAGCTGCTGAGGCCCTCAGGGGAGTCCCAGAGCTACAAAGGAGGGAGGGATAAATGAATTGTGTCACTTTGCAGTGCCTTGGTAAGGGATAACAACATATCACAAGCTGCACCTTGGAGATCTTACTGTTCAGATAGGGGAAGAGACAGGAGATGAGCAAAATGAACCATGACAATGCCAGTGATCACATCCAAAACCATGAATTATTTTTGCAAGAGGGACACAACAGGAATTGCAACCCACCTCTTTGCTTCCAAACAGCACACCCATATCTCACTCCAGGGAATTTAGGGAGCTTCCATTTAGGAAGGCTTTAATATTTTCTCATGACACATTCCTGAGTCTCCAAAAATACTAAAACATAGAAAATCATCTGAAGAATTTTCTGAATTTCAATGCCTCATCCTGCTTTGGTATGGAAAGAAGTGCTGAATGACCAAATTTCCCCAAAGAGTGGAATTTCTAAATTTCATTTAGCTCTATCAAGGAACAGGAAGAAAATCCCAAGCCCCATACCGGTAAAGTCTGCAGATATAAGAAGTTAGTGGAGTGGCTGACTTTGTAGAACATTCAGACCTGCAAAGTTAGCTTTGTTTTTTACTCGAACAACACATCTTTCACACAGAAAAATGCAAGGTCATACAGGTATTTACATGGAATGATCTTAGATTTGTAAGAAGGAGGCATGCATTTCTGGGAAACAGTGACAGAGGAAAGGACATGGTGAGGAGCAAGGTGCAAAACCAGCTGTCCAAGAGCTCCTAGGGCCTTCCTGTGGGTAACAGATCAGGAAACAGCCTTCGTGAAGGACTGGGGAGTATGGATGGCAGGACAGATAGGAACAGTATTCCTTTGTGCAGCACTAGTGGTACCGTTAGCAAAGTAAAGCATCTCTGTTTCAGAAAAGATGAAGGCAAACTGGAGATGGCTCAGTCTGCTAGGGCAATTTGAGGCTTGGAAACTTTACTTGTATTGAGAGACTGAAGAAGGAGAACCTGTTTAGTTGATCCAAGGGTCAGTTAAAGACTGACTTGACTGACCAGGTCTATGTACAGGAACTTTGAGCACAAGTCTGTGGTCTGACAGAGGAGAGCTTCCATGCTAAGCAGAGAAAGTCAGAATAAGAGTGAAGAATTGGATCAGATGAATTCAGAATAACGTGCACATTGAAATTGGAGGGATAACTGAGCACTGAATCATTTTTCTTTGAAAAAAAAATGGTTTTGTCATCATTGACACCTCTGAATGTAGTGTCACCTGTAAAAGATAAACTGTGTTGGTCTTGGACTTGCTGGGAATGAGTAGTGCTATGAATCTGTGCCATACAGACAACCAGAGCAGGTGAGTTTGTGTTCCCTTCTGTCCTCCCCAAGCCTGGGAATATTAGCCTTCATCAAGACCATAATAATCTGAGAAGTTTGGGAGTGGCTTGCATACCAGCCTCACCTTTAATCCTGGATCATAACTGACAGAACATATTTTTCTCTGAAAATTGGAGATATTGGTCTACTTCGACTCCTACCATAGTACAAAAACAATGTAGTGGGGCATAATCCATCAAAAAGGAGGCTAGGGGAGCTGATTAAATTTGCCACGTCATCCTGCTGCAACATCTCCCATGGCTTCCGGCAAGGGGAACCGGTCCTGTGTTGGGAAAGGTCCAGGTTCAGAATTTGGTGGCGTATCTGGCTTGAAGAACATGATGTCTAGCAGTTTGCAGAGAAAGGGCTCACACAAGGTCCTCAGACACACACTTTCTTTCCCTTTTTACAACGCAACAGCGGAATACCTGGGGAAACCCACAAGCGAGAGGGTGTGCCTGCCTTGAGCTGGCGTTGCCCAGTCTCCCAGCAGTACAACACGGGTGTGAGCTGACATTGCGGAGTCATGGGGATGTGCATGGGAGCAGGTGCATCAGTGTTTTTGTGGTAGAGTGGAGGGCATAGCTGATGCTTTCTCAAATGTCCAGGCTGTGTCCATGATACAGGCAGACCACAATGAATTTGAAGTAGAGATAGAAAATGTCTATGGAGATAGGGCTAAGTGTGCACAAACTTCTGGACCATCGGTAGCCATACAATTGCTTTAAACATATACTTTGGGTCAATAAATTGCTACCAAGTATTTTTTAAAAATGGGTGTACATAGGTGACAAACCTCTTACAATAGAAATAATGTGAATATTAAGTTAATCAAAGCACTCACATTGAAAGGTATTAAAAGAGGGGAAGAGGAAAACAAAACAAAACAAAAAAAACAACAAAAAACCCAGCTCATAGCAAGCAATCCATGTCACTTTTTTTCCCTCCTGTGTACTCTTGCTCTGTCCCATTTGTCTAGCAGTAATCTACATTTCAAATGATTACATGGGAAGCTGAAGTGGTAGTGACAGGGATAAACGAAGCTTGTTAAACTAATAGCTGCACTAATGCCCAAATATGTGAACTTCCAGAGTCAGGCAGCATCCAAGGCTGCCGGAGCTGTCAGACCCGCTCCCCCTGGGCTCGTCCGCCAGCCGCTGCCACATGATGAATGGCCCTGTCGAGTAAATTCATCCGGGGCCCAATTAAATAGGCAGAAATGAACTAGAGCCATCAACCAGGGGGAGAGAGAGGGAGAGAGAGCAAGAGAGAGAGAGAAAGAAAGAGAGAAGACTAAAAAAAAAAGGTGGGAGGAGGGGAGAAGTATTCCACACAAAGTCAAGGAAGCTCCAACGCAGTGAAGTCATTCTGTCAGAAAATGGCCATTTAATGCTTTGCCGAGCCCACGACAGATAAGTCATCTGAGGAAGCTTTAGTGGAGTCCCAGGGCATTTCATTTATTAATTATCAGCTTCAAGCAGGGGATTGCAACTAGCCTCTCTCTGGTGCTCTCATTCTTTTTTCTCCCTTTTTCTCTCCTGAACACTGTCAGCTCCTCACCTCCTCCCTGTCAGACAGAGAGGGCAGCTGCACATGAGCAGGGAAGTTTGGCATATAATGGGAGAGACAGTGGGGAGAAAAAGAATTTTTTTTTATGTCTTCTTTTTTTGTCGTTCTCAAAAAATCCTGTTTGTGGTTCTTCACCCTGGGCACCTGCCATCCCCTTTTCCCCCTCCTCCAGCTGCGTCCCCAAAGGCTTCCTTATTCCTTGTTTTGCTGGCAGAGGACTGGTCCAACCCTGGGCACCACTCTCCAGCCTGCTGGGCCGTGTCCCCTCCCAGTCAGCCATTCCTTCTCCGCATTGCAAGCAAGCCCTGGAAGAAAGGTTTGCACTGCTGCGGACAGGGGCAGGGGTGCCAACCTGCCCCATCTCCGTTCCAGCTCCTGGGGCGAACAGGCGTGACTGAGCACTGTGCTCGCTGCCGGGAGAGGGACAGACCTGTAGGAAGCTGGTGCCTGCCACAGCACATCGCCCAGGCCGTGTCAGAAGGATGTCACTTGCTCAGGATGCTTCCAGCAGCACTACTTGGCTGCGTGCACCAGACTCCCATACCTCCGTATAGCTTTCCCCCTTGGCTGCCTGCCACCTGGAGCCAGCTCCAAGTGGTGAACCACTAAACAGGTCACGCCACCAGGCCAACCTGCCAGCAGCAGCAGACCGGGAGGCAAAAAGTCACAGATGTATGTGTTTGTTCTTCACCAGGTTTCTCTACTTCCAGGAAGTAAAACAATCCTTGGAAGCCACATTTTTTTCTAGCAAAGCCCAAAGGTTGCTTGGATGACTTTAGGTGAACACTTCCTGCTACATTCAGGACCTCGTGTCATCCAGGTTCTCACTACATCCACCCTTTCACTTCTCCCAGTCACATCTGTCAGCTCATTACTGGTGCCTCCCCAGTGAGGTGCATTTCTACGTTGTGCATCCCCATCGGCAGAAAGAGCAGGCATGGGCCGGGGCTGAAGACAATTCAGAGCAGCTGAGCTGGACGAGTGCAGTCTGTCTCCGGCTGACTCCCGGGGCAGTCAGAGTGACAGCCAGCGGTGTGTGCAGCCCTTGTTTACACTCTCATACTTTTGAGAACCCTCTGTAGCTGGACTGGGATCTGCTGTTGGAAGAGGACAGACCCCTTCCTTGTCTTGTTTGCACTATGCAGAATGATTGCTTTTCCTGGTCCAGAAACCAGAAGGTAAATGCCTGCTGATGGGAGGGAGAAGAAGAGAAGGAGCAGCAGTCGGAGCGCCAGAGACAGAGGATCCCAAGTGTTGCTGGAGTCCGACAGAGTGAAAAGGAAGCTGCAAATGGCCCTAGTTATGGAGAAACGGAGTAGGCTGTGATTGACTTGTATAGGAGTTCAAAAGAACCAAAAACTTTGTCGCGGATGCGCATAAAACACTGCCAAACAGGACAGATTTCTTCTTTCTTCTTCTATCAGCTTAGGTGTGGAGATACAAATATTTCATGAGAAACATTGTCTGACACAGCAGTTAACAACCTTGCCAGGCACAGGCATATGCTGGGAGGGGGCAGACATCATTGATGTTCTACTGGTGCCTTCTCCAAAGCCAGAATTTATCCTCTTGTCCTGTCCTCTGCACAGATGTCAATGGGTGCATCTCAGGGAACAACTTGGCACTGCTTGTGATGAAACAGCCCCTTTCCCCAGTCCCAGTCCCTGTTATTGTAGTAGCTCTTACTAAAGGTAGAAAACAAAAGCTGTTATTCAGCCCAGCTGCATCCGCATCACACAGCGCTTGGCCTCTTCTCTCCTTTGGCCCCATTCTTATGATAATTTCCAAAAACTACAGAGAAATTATTATCAGGGAGAAGGTGGGGGGTTGGGGGGGGAATGACATTCAGCTAAAGCAGCAGAAATAAGGCAAGAGATCTCCTCCAGCTCAGCAGAGTGATGTTTCCCTAGCAGGAAACAGAAAATTTGTTGCAGTTCAGGGTGTTTGGTGACATAGAAGACTGTGGGAGGAGAGGGGGAGGCAGCCCCTGAAGAGGGCTGTGGTCTCAGCTGTGCTAACTCTTGGTACCAGTCCCAGGTGCATGCTGGTTCCTGAACCATCCAGGATGCATAGGTTGTCACGGTCAGGTGCCACTGGGGAGCACAGTGACCATTTGATAGTGCAAAGGATCACTGCCTTGATGCTAAGTCCTGTCTCTGCTTTGTTTGGCAGTACAGACTGGCTCTGGTGGCTCGGCACATCAGAGCACTGGGTGTATTCGTTTGCCTCTGTCTTGTCTCCCTGGTCCTGCAAACACAAGCAGGTGAGTATCAGTCAGTTGTAGAACAGGCCTTAACTGGTCTCCTTTCTGCACGCACTAGTCCTTGGCTTCTTGGGTGGAAGGGGGCCTATTCTGCTTCTTTACAAGACCTTGCTTTATTTTGTGGTTCCTTGCCGTGCTCTTTCCAGGATAAGACAAGAAGGACAGAGCTCTTCCTGGACTCCAGCATTCCCTTCTCTTGTAAAATGTCTAGACAATGTGTTTTTGTTTGCCTTTTTGACTGCTGTAGCACATTTTGTTCCACGCTTTTCCTCTGAGTGGCTCCAGTTAAAGCTAAGCAATGTGTAAGCTCCTTCCAAAGCAGAAGGTGGTATCACTAGTAAATTATGAGTTGCTTCAGTTATCACAGTCTTCATTTATCTAGCTTTTCTCAGTCCCTCACAAACACCTTCAGATTTGAGTTTCTGAAATAATGCCAATTTCATATTTTACTGCCTGCCATGCTACTGCATGTGCTTCAGGACCTGGTGGAAGAAACAAACTTGTTTGACAGTTTATTCTTGCCTCTGGCTTTCTGCCTATAATTTTTAAAAGCACATTTCCTATGAACTTCATAGCTACTTTTCTGAACATTTTATGAGAGATATTTTCAAATACTTCTTGAAAGCATAGAGAACCAGTATCAACTCTTTATTCTTTCCTTAACTGTGTTGACAAGATTTCTCCATTCTTCAGGAACTTTGCACTGAAATTCCTCTGCATTTCATCTTTGTGTCACCTATGGTTTACATTTTTGGCTCTCCAGCTTGAAAAGGCTGAAGGTTTTAGTGCAGAGATCCCAATTGCTCTGCTTGTGTCTACACATACAGCAGTTAACATTAACAGGCTACAGTGAAACGGCATTAATGGCATTGGCACAACTCAGCCACTTCCATCATGAAGTCCATCAGAAATTCAGACTTGCCTTCCAGCATGGGAACCCACTGTTTGACCTGCTGCCAGACATAGAAGGTATATTCCACAGCTCAGTAATACATAGACAGCAATGTAACGTTACATCCTAAGGGGAATATTTGTTGCCACAGCGTGTTACTCCCTTGCTGGAGAACAGGATCATTGACAACTTTCTGCAGCTTAGAAGATAGCTAAAGGAATAATTAAAAGAGAAGCTCTGTTTGCATTGAAAAAAAAAAAAAGATTTCTTTTTCACAGGGCAAAGATTTTTCTTATCAAAAATCTATTCACTAAAATGCTAATGATAGTCAGTGATTAGAAACTGCTGCTCAAGTTCTGAAAGTTCCCAGTGGGTTTCACAGACGCAGCATGTGTCTTGTCAGTTCAAGAAATGCTTTCAACAAATCAAACTTCAGGGTATGCATTTTTAAAAAATATTTCATTTCCTTAATGCTTCACTGTGCTAAAGCCAATAGGGACCTTTGAGTTAAGTGACAAAGACCACATTATTAGTTGCAAAATCAGTTCTGATAGAAGTCTTTCATGGTAAGATATTCTCAGGTAGGCATAGAGGAACTGCTAGCAAATGTGTGTAATGATCATCTTAATTAAAAAGAATGATTGTTTTATTAAAATGAATTCTGAACTTATTTTTATTAATTAGTGTGGGAGAACTTCTCTGTGAACTAAATAAAGGTGTTCCGACAAGAAATGCAGACCTTCAAGTAATGCAGGGCTCAGCTTCAGTAGGAGCCTAGCAGACAAATTTGGTGCAAGCAACACCATATTAATCCTTATTAATACCAGCACTTAACATTCAAGTTTGAAGTGTTTGGGTTTGCCTGTGAAGCTCTTTGGAGATTTCCAAATGACTATTCCTGCTGCTGCTGGTTTAGAGCAGAATATATGACATTGCCTGTAAATCTGAGGTTGGGATCCCAGATACCAGTACCGACATTGTCATGGGGTGTCCTATTGCTCCCAACAGAGGCAACAGTTGCAGGACTCAAAATCTTGAAAATTAATTATAGACCACTATGCCTTCAGGAGCAGGCAGCACAAGACATGCCTGGGAGAACAGAGGCTTTATGGCAGCATCTTTGCAAGCAAGGGAGCCCCTGGTTTCTGTCTTAATCTCTGCTCTTGGGCTGTTCTGATGCCTTTTCAGTTCTTAACTCTGTTTCAACTCCTTCATTGAATTAAATGGGGTGAAATTTAAAATCACAGGGAATAAAAGGGCAACCAGTCATTCTACTGATTAAGGAGGGAAAAAAAATGATGTATTTCATAAGAACTTGATTATATTACTCATTAAATGTTTCAGATTTTGCCCCATTACAGACCATTGTAGAAATAAGACAATTAATGGGAATGCATGGGTAGAAGGCTTTCTTTACCATTGTAAAACACTGATGAGAAGCAACAGAGAAGTTAGGTAATGTGTCTGGAGTTATATGTACATACACACCTATGCTGATACACCCACCCCACGGGGTGCTGAGGTCAGATGTTCTCTGGGATTGCCCCAGAAGATGTTTCCTCACCCCAGAGGCCTAATCTCATACTGACCTCCACACTCTTGTGCTTGCCCTAGGATGTCCAGCTCCTTGTCTTCCCAGCATCACCCTGCCTTTCCTCAGGCTCCGTCCCCCTTGCATAATATCACAGAATCACGGAATGGTTTGGGTTGAAAGGGACCTTTAAAGATCATCTAGTCCAACTCCCGAGGGTTAAGCATGCCGTAGCAGAATTCATCTCTACTTCCAGCACTGGACAAGTGCTTCCCTGATGTGAGGCTTTAAAACGTGCTGTAAATAGCTCACATGATACCTGAGTTAGAGAACAATCCATCTTTTTTAGTGTCTCATTGGACCTGGGGAGGAGGGGTGTGTGAAGGAAAGGGAGATGAGGCACATGAGCAGAAGACTGTTGCGGTACAAGCAGTTTGATCTAATTGTTGATGGCCTTTAAAGAAAAGCAAAATAAATAAATAGACTGAAAAGTTTTTCTCTGCCGTCCTTATTCTGCAAGTGTCCTTACAAGATAAGATGCTCTGGTGGGTTGACATTGGCTGGATGCCAGGTGCCCACCATGGTGCTCTCTCACTCCCCGTCCTCAAGAGGACAGGGGGAGAAAATACAATGAAACAGCTCATGGGTTGAGATAAGGACAAGGAAATCGCTCACCAATTACCATCATGGGCAAAACACACTCATCTTGGGGAAGGTTAATGTAATCTATTGCAAATTAATAACAAACTAAAGCAGTGAGAACTAGAACAAACCTAAAACCACCTTCTCACCATCCACCTTCTTCTACCTCCTCCCCTCGAGTGGTGCAAGGGAATGGGGAATGGGGCTGTGGTCAGTCCATATCTCTTCGTCTCTGCCGCTCCTTCATCGTCACTCTCTTCCTGTGCTCCAGCGTTGGGTCCCTCCCAGAGGATGACATCCTTCCTGAACCAGCCCTGCATGGGTCCTCGCCACAGACTGCAGTTCTTCAAGAACTGCTCTAGCATAAGTCTGTAACATAGGGTTCAGTCCTTCAGGAGTGGACTGCTCCAACATGGATCCCCCACAGGCAGCAGCTCCCACCACACCGCCTGCTCCACAGTGGGCTCCTCTCCAGGGGCTGCAGCTCTGGCCCAGAGTCTGCTCCTGCATGGACTCTCCACAGGCTGCATATGGAGATCTACTCTGCCGTGGTACCCCACGGGCTGCAGGGGAACAGCCTGCTCCACCATGGGCCTCTCCGCTGGCCACAGGGGAACTTCTGCTCCAGCACCTGGAGCACCTCCTGCCCTCCTTCTGCACTGACCTTGGTGTCTGCAGGGCTGCTTCTCACATTTGCTGACTCTTCTTTCTCCCAGCTGCTGTTGCACAGCAGTTGCACAACCAGTGTCACTCATGGCTCAGCCCTGGCCAGCGGCGGGGCACTTTTGGAGCAGCTGGAGCTGGCTCTTACCTGACATGGGGCAGCTGCTGGGCAGTTCTCACAGAGGCCACTCCTGCAGCCCACTCTCTACCCAAACCTCGTCACATGACCACAATACAGATGCCTTCTAAAATTCATAATCCAGCTTGAGACCAAAAGAAATGAATGAAATCGTGAAGAAGGAGTGATGTTTAACTACAAACACCATAAAGGAGAGTTGTTACCTCCTCCGCAGCTCTGCAAGGCCAGCTAGCTAAACCACCATTTGCACCTGCTCATAACTGCCGTATAACAGAATGATTTTAACAGCCCTACTGGAGTCTCTGCACATCATTTCTGGAGAAATGGAGGAAAAATTTAAGAGAATAACACCTGAAATGAAATCAAAGCAGGAAGAAAGGGCCAGACTGGCTCAAGCCAGTGATCTGTTGATCCAGTATCCTTTGATAACAGCCAGCAAAGTGACTTATGAACACTGGAACAGATATTCTGGGTTAGTCAAAAGCCTTAGCTCTAAAACTAATGAGCTTTAGCTCAATCAAATTAAAGATGCAAATTTACAATTCCAGTAAAAATATTAACAATCATATAAGTCTCTTTTTAAATATTAAAACGCTTAATGAAAAGAAATTGTTCATTCCTTTGTAGGAAGAATTCAGAATACTTTATCAATAAGACTTTCCTGCATGATCAGAAACAAAAGAATCTGCCATTTTGAATTTTTGTTATTATTTTTATTACTATTATTTGATTCTGAGCCAGTAAAAGCTCTTCAAAAAATTAAAATTGAAACTAAAACAGAAAGGCAGAAATCAGGCAAAAGTCTTTCTGTTTGCTTGCTTTCTAATGGAGAATTGTTTTTGCAAGCCATCACATAGCTTCTCAGTAGTCTGCTTCATAGTGAAGCCGAAGCCTGATACTTCATGAGGACTTGGGATACAGAGTTTTCCTGCTCTGCTGGGTGAGGCAGTCTGTACGCAGGGCCGTCAAAAGTGTTGAATCAAGGAAGCAACAAACTCCTGTACACGTCTCACCTCAGCTGAATTTAGATACCTAGCTTATTCTACTTTTAATTTTCAGCTAATGCAGTAGCAAAGATCACCTAGTCCAAAAATAAGGAATTCACACAGTAGAAGTGAAGAACACTTTTATTTATCTAATGGCAGGATGATGAATATCTGGGCCAACGCACAGAAATCTTGTGTTAGGAGACCAGCAATGTGCCTCAGAAGCGTTGAAGTTCGACCTGCTTCAGGTTTGTTGAAGAAGAGGAACATGGCAGCCTTCTAGACATCCAGGTGTCCACACTTCTTTGGAGGTGACTACTTCCCCCCATGTACCTGAGCACGAGGATCACCAGCTGTTTGTGGACATGCGAGTTCAGGCCAGCAAAGGCAGACAGGCAGGGAGTGGCTGAGGAATGGTCTGGTTGGCACTTCAATACTTGTCTGCCCAGCACTGAGTGCACCACCTAAATCGTATTTTCGTTTGCAAGGTCCCCAGCACAGAGCTTTCTCCTGTGCTGTTGAAACTGGCAAATTTAAGCAAATGCCAATAATTCCATTTCATCCCTAAATTTCTTTTGTCATCATCATTGAACTTGGCTTATTAATGATTTCTTAGCATTTCAGCTTGAATGGGCATTCATAGATTTTCCTTCTCTTTGGGTTAAACCTAGAGTTATCGTTGGGTGTGTTTCTGTCTGCGTGTAACTGTTCCTTTCACTTGCACGTGGCCAGGGCAGTGTATAAATCTGAGGATGCAGAAGGGATTCAATGGGAGTAGGGAAAGGACTTTATATCAAGACCACATCGTTGCATGCATCATGCTGCAGTGCTGCAGCACTTCATCGAGTTCTACATATGCCTGGCTGTCAAATTGCTAGCCCTTTCAACTGGAGATAGAATATCTTTGACTGAGTCCGTTAGGCGTCATAATTTTTGATAGCTGAGTTTGCCAGTTGTCTATTAATGATTTTTTCTCCAACTAAAACCAACTTTTGTATAAACTCTGGGTTCATTTACTATATGTACGGGTCCCCTAAGAGGCAGAAAAGTGAATTATATTCTCTCTTTTGGTCTTGTGCAGTTACTAAATTACAATTTTAGCACCTGAAATTAATGGCTGACTGGAGGCAGGCTTGGCAGAGAGTAAAGTTAATGAATTGACTAAATATGATAGCAGAGAAAAAAAAAAAGAGCTGTGTTTCTCCTATCTGTTTTTCCAAATTTTACTGAAGCAAGAAACCAGCAATTACACATCAGTCCCAGGGTGTCCGTGAATCAAATGAGCCAAAGCGCCCACTGCGGGATGGCAGGTTTTGACTCTCCCACCATCACAGAGGTGGCATTATTTTGGGAAGCCAGACCAGTGCTGCTCTTCTGTGCAGCCCTCTTCCTCCATCTGGCTTAATGCCCGAGGTGGCCTGGGGCAGGATGAGCACCCTTGCTCTGCCTGGCCAGGTTTGGAGCAGGAAGCACAGCAGCAGGTGTCCAGACTGATGGCAGCTTCCTTCACTGCTGTATTTTAACATCAACAGTCAGGATTACAACGACACTGCTGATTTGGGGAGAAGGAAGTTTATGCAGCATGAAAATAAGATCGCAGGTCAAATCCGGACTTGCTGCTGCCTTACTTTGCTCTTCCCCTTCATGTATTCAGCAGATCTCAGTCACCAGCGGAGCAGAAGGTGCTCTCTGGGGCTTCATATGGAAAGCACAAGAGAGCTGTACCGACACATTTCATTTCAGCCTCGTAGCAGGCTGCACAATAGTTAGTTCAGCTGACTGAAAGCTGTCTCTTTCTTTTTTTTTTTTTTTTTTTTTTTTTTTTCCTCTTTCTGCACAAGTCTCTACCTTAGCTGGAGCCCCACACCTGAGGTCTGCAGCTCACTCTTGGCTGGGTGTCAGCACTTCTCCTGCCCCACTCAGCCCACACTGCCACTGGCCCCATGTCCTGCCAAGGCTCAGCTCTCCCTGCACGAGCAGCCCTGCCCATGGAGTGGCAGACAGCGTGAAACCCATGCACTGGCTCTGGGTGTGAAATGCCCACTGGAGAGGGGTGCTTTCTGCAGGGCCTGCAGGAGTGATGGGTCCAGAGACAGGCTGACACCCTACCTGCAGCCCTGCTCAGGACTTCAGACCTCGGCTTCATACGCAAGCATCACCACCTCGGTGCATCTCAGGGTTGCTGGTGTAGTTGAAAATAAAATACTCTGCAGCTAGAGTTACTGTGGATTGTGTTTCTACCTCTGAGTGACTCAAACTCCTCTCCTGCTGTCCTCAACATGGGCGTTTCAACCACATACGTTCTCTTGCTTTGGGGACTGGGCTGCAACAGTGAGCTCATGCTCCTGCACACTGCACAGTGCTGCTGACTCTCATGTCACAGACCAGGTGTGCCTTCCTCAGCACAGATAAAGTCTGCTCAGTCAGCCCATTGTGCATAATTAATTTGGCCTTTTCTGGAGATAAGCAAGACAGAAGCCAAACCAACACTTCTTTCGCTTACCAGCACCTTGTGCTTTAGTGCTTGCTATGAGGAGAGAGAAGTGCTTAGCTGACAATTAGTAAGCTAAATTAAAAACTCCCTGTCTCAGAGTTACAAGATTTCATGCACTTCCTTTCTTTTACCAGGTGTCCAAAGATCTTCCCTTCCTCCCACCTGGTTTTGCATCATGAATTGTAACTACATTTTGGAAAAGGTAATACTTAGCTGTGTCTTTACATAAAATAATGAATTCAGTATTTACAGTTGTAGTATTTCCTCCTGGATTGGTATCATATGCAAAAGATTTCTGCGTAGACCACTGGAGTTGCAATAACAAAGACTCAGTGGAAAGCCCCGGGAAGGGGACCACAAAGCTATTTGAAACAAACAGCCCTAAAACATCCTGAACCATCCTGCTACAAGTCAAGCCTGTGAATCAGCCCTTTGTATTTTGACACAGGGCTCTCATCAGCAGCAACTGACTGCAGAAGACTGTCTCTTTAAAAGAGGAAATGTTGAGACAACATAAGAAAACACGGAAATTTAATCACTAAAGTGACATTTTTCGTTGAAGTGTGAGAAATATTTGCTTGATTATTTTAGCTTCAGATTGAAAATTACTGACGTAGACACTGAGAGGAGGCAGCAACTCTGGAAGCAATCTTTTGCAGTTTTCTGCCCTTCCTGCAGATCAAATGATCCTCCAGAGTGGCTCCCAAAGACGAAGAAAAACCCAACTTCAGCGCCTCCCCCGTTTCCCCCTGCCAGATACACCCCCGTGCCATGCTGGGAGCTGACAAAGCTTTGCTCCAGGAGGACCCGCGTGGTGGGCTGCCTCTACAAGCAGAGCCACAGTGCATGGTCAAGCTTGTGCAGGTGTTCTTTGTGCAATTACTCAGTGTTCAGCTAACGGCTGCCTCCACCGCCAGGTCCTGCATTTCTTCATAGAAGGACCTGTGATTAAGCTGCCAAGTTGGGAAGCAGCCTCTCGGTCAGCTCCTCTCCTACACCTCCCATGGCAAAGGCAGTGGTCAGCATCGTTACTGCAAACAGGCTCCCTGGCAAGCTGCACAGCTGGGCACAATCTGGAATTTCTGACTTAAGGGAAATATCAGTGTTTTGAAACTCATCATCCTTCTGACTCAGTGAAAATGAGTATTTTTAGAGGAGCTGTGGAGCTGTTGACTCAGGAAAATTAGCATTCTACAATGGCAGTGTTTCGTGGGGGAACTGAAGCACTTTGAAACATTGTTATTTTGTATTTCTCCATATTACTTTACAACATCTTGTGATGTTGCTATATGGCAAAAAAAAATATATATATCTATGATGCCATCAAGGAATACAAATGGAAAAAAAAAAAAAAACAAAAACAACACCAACCCTCCTGTTCTAGTATGTTTGCCTCCTGCTCTAGTATGTTTGAAAAGGAAGATTCCAAAAATAAAAATGTTTTGGAAGTTTTTTTTGTGAAAGTTTCCAAATTTCTCAAAATGAACACATGCTAAGAGCTTTTGCTTCTGGTGAAATCAGTGTTTTCCAGCAAAATGCACTGAAAAATTCATTACCCACTTCAACTGGCTAACAGCTAGAGTAGGTGTACAGAAACAAGTTACAGTGACATGACAGGTTCTCATTAAATCTAAGAGTTAATCAAGGTTTGTGCTCCTGAATGGAGAACCATCAATTAGCAGTGTTGAGGAATAACCCTGGTCATTGCACTGAGGGCAATGACGACTCACTTTCATGAGAAAGCTATGGATAACAGCTTTTGTTAAAAGTATTTACTTGGGTAAAACTGGGTAACTTCTGCAGGGGGGCACATTAGATGTCTCAGGAGTGCAGCAAAGACTCAAACACTGGTAAGCCACCCTGGCCAGACACTTCTAAAGAAAATGCCTAAAATAGAAGAAAATTGTCCCTTTGGTCTCCACACCTCTGACTGTCAGGAGCTCCTTGTCCTCTGCTAAGGCCTCATGGCTTCTCCTCTCTCCCTACTCCAACATTGTGGTCTTAACTTGCACATGACCTGAGACTTTTCTCTTTGGACCAGCATGTAAGCCTCATCCCTTAGGCATGAAGCCTCAGGAGGCTCACCAACTCTGCTCTAGAACTTAAATTCCTCCAGGTTTCTCCTTCATCTTGCAAAGGATTTTGAAAGTACTCAACTGCAGCCGTGGCCTGGCATAAGCCAGCTCTGTTGGCCAGCAAATGGTCGGTCTTCTTCTTGCTTGTGTGTGTGTGTGTGTGTGTGTGTTTTCTTATTGAGGAACAGTGGTGCTGATATGGAGCTGTGTTCTATGCCAAGCCCTGCAGGTTCTGATCGTCTGCCCTTGGACCAAATGCCAACCTGGTACTGCAAGACCAGGCAGCTTCCTCCAGCTGAGTTTATTTCCCCATGCCCGGGGAGGAAAAGTACCTGCTTCACATGGAGTGTTCCTCTTTCTGGCACATCACTAGATCTATCCCCCATTGTAACTGCTATTCCCAATCTGACTATGTTGTGTCAAGAGTTAATCAAGCTAATCAAATGCCAATACCTCAAGCGCAATATTAACTTGTTTGAGATGTCAGCTTGGTTAACTTGATTCCCAAATTTCATCCACGTACCTCTATTTTGAAAAAACAACCAAACCAACCAACCAAACAAACATGTTAATGCACATGAACTCAGATCCTCAAAACCATTGTGCTTGGGCACTTCTTGTCACCTCTACTTGAGCTAGGGCAGCATTGCAGCTTTGACGCACGTTTGAACGAAATGGGAACTGACAGTGTCAAGGCGTTTTAAGTGCTAAGCTACAAAAGATTCATGCAATTATCTTTTGTCGGAATTCATTTTGTCAGCCTTGCACAGCGCTAATATCTTTAGAAACTCTAAAGATGGAAAACTGAGAAAAAATGCCAGGTAGAGCAGTCTCATGTCACAACAGCATTTTTTGGGTAGGAGAAATTACAGCCAGAGAAATAAGCAGTCCCAAGAACAAGTACAGGCTTGGGAAGTTTGCCATTAGAGCCACTGGTTGCGAATATTACCACCGTTGTTCATGAATTAACACTTATCAGCTATCTACAGCTTTCCTGATATGTTACTGGGTGAAACGTTTCCAGATGAAAACTATCACTAGTCACCGGTAGAGAAAGAGCGTATGAACACTTGTTTCCTAACCACCACTGGGATGTTGCTACGGGAACAAGTCTGGGGCCAATCTCCCTGAAAATGTCTTGAAATTTTGCTATAACCATGTTCCTTTAAAAACTACCTTTCACAGATGATCAGAGACTTTGTCAGAGACATCTCCTGTAATTCTGGAGGGAACTGTATCTTAATACCACTGAATAACTTGATAGATTAAAGTTTCATAAACAGCTTAATGCTTTATTTATTGTAAATAGACATATTTTTGAAAAAAAAAAGTATTTGGTGTCCATTGATATTTAGTAAATTCATGCCATTTTTCATGCCCTTTTTCTTTTAATATTTTAAAATAATTTATTTCAGCAGTTTACAGTTTATTTTGCAGTAGGGTGCAAAAAGTTCATTACTTATTATACAGTCAAAAACACTGATTTTTTTTAGCTGGTCCTACCAAAAAAAATAGTCTTATCTTTCAGTTTAGCAATAAAATTTTCATTTTTTTTTTTTAAAAGCAACAGTCCTTTATTATTTTTCTCCTAAATATTCCATGCTGTTGCATTTCCTCAGGAATGCACAGGCGAAGACAGAGATTACAGCATGCTAACAGTAAGCAGATAGCTTAGTGCTCTGTCTCATCCCCCAGATAGTCAGTAGGGTTTTGACGTTGCCATTGTGGAAGCACCACTGAGCTCCGTCAGAATGAACACACTGACATCTGTTGACTGGCTGTAGTTTAGAGAGCACACAATTTTTCCAGCCAGCTAACAGAGCTCTTCATTTAGCTTAAGCGACTAAGGCATGGGAATTGAAACACAAAAGATCACAGCTCTTATTTGTCATCAGGAAGTGCCTTATTAGGGAACATGCATATCTTTCTGGTGCTCAGGTTTTGCTCACAAAGCCTATTAAAAGGACATTAATGAGCTACTTGTAACTTGGAAAGATCTCTTGCCTGTGAATATTTATGGTTACATCTTACTGGCAAAAAAATTATTTCAGAATTGCTCAATTAGATTAAAGTCTTACTACATAAGGCTTTAAAAACACTTTAAAATGCCTTCTGTTTCAAAACATTTGCAGAATCTGAGATTTTGTTGACTCTGCCAATCCTCTGACAGTCCCACAGTTTGTGATGGAACAAAACATTAAATTTACTTCCTATAAAAGCAGAAGCAGTTTCCAAAACCAAGAACTATAAAGTGTCCCATAATTCAGCTTTATTGAGAAGCAGAGAAGCTGAAGTGAAATGCAAGACTGAGAAGCAGCCCCAAGACTGCCTCATTTTGGTGCTTTCCTGGAAAGATTCCTTTTCCAGTTCTTTTGAGGGAGAAACCCACTGGCCAAGGTGGGATATTTGAACATCAGGGAGATAAACTGGCTTGTGAGAAAGAGCCATGGGGAAAAGCCAGTATTTTCTGGCCTTTGAGTGTCACAGCAGAGTTATACAAAAAAATCAGGGTGTCCTTCAGGCTGTTTGCTCTGAGCTTCTGTGGGCTCAGGGTCTCATCCCAAGTCTCCAGAACTGATAAGAATGCCTCAGCGGGCCTTGGATTGGGTGCTACTGCCGTTGCTCATGTACACTGCCAAAATCAGTCCCCCGAAAGTGTTCTGAGAGGAGCACTAGCCTAGGAAATTCTGAGAGGAATACTACCCTAGTAGTAAGCTAATGCAGAACATTCACATTGGCCACAGTTTCTGGGCAGAACAAATATATTCACACGGCTTAAATGTTCAGGCAGCACACCCCAGTCCCAAGTGCTACCTAGGAATTAGGCAACAGATTCTTTACCCATGAATGCAGTAATTAATTATAGCCATGCTAGAAGCCTGCTGTGGTCTGGGATTCGTGGTGACCACAGCTTTTTGCTGGCAGGAAGAGAGAGTTGACCTCTTGGGATAGGACCTGCAAAACCAGCATTTACTTAAGATTTCACAAGTGATATTTCAGACCCCCAAAAGGAAAAGTAAGAGATTAAAAAATGGAAACAGAAACAAACAAAAAGAAACAGAACGAATAAAAACAGAAGCATAACGCTGGGGCCTTGAGAAGTCTGATCTC
Source organism: Chauna torquata (assembly GCA_013399475.1). Lineage (NCBI taxonomy): Eukaryota > Metazoa > Chordata > Aves > Anseriformes > Anhimidae > Chauna > Chauna torquata. The sequence goes on along the minus strand of VXAL01018235.1, from coordinate 36,426 downwards.
ACAGATCTTCCTCAATTAATACCCTCTTTGACTTAATGGAGTGCATATTTGCAGCCACAGAACCTATTCTCTGATCTGGATTAAAAATAAATAAATAAATAAAAATTGTTTGATCTGGCCCTTGCTTTCAGGGAATTTCTTAAAAACTGACATTACTTACAGTATTCTATCATTTTATCTGCAGGTTAGCAAAGACTGCAATATAGAAAGCTAGGAAAATGCTTGTTTGAAAATGGAGACAAAAAAAAAAAAAAGAAGCAGGAATATAACCTTATTGTAATTAGAACTGAATCGTTTAGTTTCCATCAGAAAGTGCTTCACAAAATGCTTTCACATGTCTGCAGTGTTTAAACCCAAAGCTTTATTCAAAAAGGACCAAGAAATAGGTATTTGTCTCAACCGGTTCCTGCAGGACCTAACACATTTTTGGCCCTCATAGAGTTAGTAAGATCATCAAGGCATCCAGGTACCACTGAACTATCACTTTTTAAGTAACTTTTTAGAAGACAAAGGTTGGTATTTTAAAGGAAAGGAAAGATAAAAATTCATTTTACTTAGCATGACCTCCGTCAGGCTAGATTTGAATTACATTCCAGATAGCCTATGAAAATCTTTCATGTCTCTCGCTCCATTAGTTGGTACACTTAGCAAAGGTTGGGTAATAACCAGACATACTCTTCTCGTCATGAACAAGACGTGGCTACACATTCGCTCTGGTAATTTTCACAGTATCCTGTTTTCTGGGGTGACTAACATCATCCACTTTTGTCACCAATGGCTGCTCAGCAGAAGCAGTGGGCTGTAACTACAGCCTTACTGTAACCCTGAGGTCTGCCTACACTGTGCATGTTTCCAGCTTAGCCATCACTTTTAACAGCACAAAACAGAGGGACCTTCTTCTGAAGTGTGCTCTAGCCATCACTTCTGAGGGTGAACCTAGGACATCCATAAAAGTCAGAAGTAAGAACTGATAGATCTGAGAAGGGTACTCAGGCAGCAGTTCTAGAGGCACTAAAAAGACACTGGCTCCTAAGAGCACTAGTTTGCTTTTACAATAAAAGGATGAGAAAATGCATTCCTCAAAGGGCATCAGAAAGACAGGTATTGCTTTTAGTGTTTTGCTTAAATATGTATGTCCTAGAATAACAACAAAAAAATGAAACACCGGTTTTCACTTAGAGGTGAAGAGAGAAATAATTCCTTCTCATCAGTAAAGAATATTTCAAGAACTAGAATGCAAACTGAGACAACCCAATGGATTTCTTTGCTTTGAAAAAGTTGTGTGTATAGGGTGCAGTGTCCCACCATTGGAGTGAAGATTAGAAATAGGCACAGGCAGATGCTGCTGTATATTTGGTTTATAATTACTGTAGATCTTGTCAGTAAGGAGAAAAACAGTAACCTCCCTGTTGAAACACTGTCCAATTTCAGACACTTTGGAAGAAAAAATGAGGCAAGTACCTACAGTATCAGGGCCTAGGGAATCATGTTCAGAGCTGCACATTTCTTTAATGACTTTGACATTCGTTCTTACACCCCTCACTATAAAGACCTCCTCCTTTGGCACTGATGGGGCCAAAGGCACTGGTCTGAAGGCACGGCTGATCAAGGATTCCCCTTGTGTACAATGAGCTCTGATGTGAGTGCTGTTAACTACTCTGCCTTAATTTATCATGCACACATCATACGTGCCTTCCCAGCTCTTTCTCACAGGGAATTAGCATCCAGTGGATGGCATGACAAAAACCTGCGTTTCAGTTAACTGCATAACCAACTTCCCTGAGCACAGAAAGATACTTGGCTCATTAGCTGCTTCAGGCTGTAGCTGCCAGAGGACTGAATCAAACGACAGTCCCTTTTGCAATTATCCACTCCAGGATGGGAGGCAACATCTCTGAGGCTACCAGCCTCCTGCAACAGGCCGCAGAGTAGATGTCAAGTTTACAAAAAACTAGCTTTGCCTGTGCACCATGTTTTTAGGCAGCCAAGGACCAGCAAGGTGAAATTCCTTCTAAGTGTGCATTGCATTCAGCAATTCATCTACATATTATGTTTCCTTCTTAGCAGTCATGAAAATGCCCACGGTAAAGGCCAGCATGTGCTTGCGAACTGTCTTCACTGAGAAGCAAAGATGATTTTTCTTGACGTTTGTCACTTCAGCCTAATTGTTGTAACAATTAAACTAAATGAACTCCACAGACTGGAGTGGGCCTGCTGTCATAAGAATGACCCACTTATCACATGTGGGTATGGCAGCATCTGACCCTAAAACAGCAAAACATTAAAGCAAGGATAAAGAAGGTAAGTAAAGCCAAATAATTCAAGAAGAGCAATTTAAAATCATATTGGCAATAATAATGTGCACTGGTCCACATCTGATCTTCAGCTATTTCTAAATTGCACAGAGATAATAAAACAGAAGGAGAATCTGCTGCACATTCACATGTACAACAGGACTCTGGAATTAGTTAGCCAAGGTCTATGGCTCATCAATATTGACCCTCTCTGGTAGCTCTAGGTGTTTGTACAAGGGAAAGGTCATTCCCATTATTCCAGTTGTGCAGAGCAGAAGACTTCCACTAGAGGAAAAAGTCTATTGCCTGTCAGTGCTGGCCATTTCTGGTGCAGGATTGTGCCCATGAGGATATTTTCTAAAGTTTCTCTAGCCTGTTCAGGTCTCTCTAAATGGCAGCACATCTACATCAGCCACACCTACCAGTTTTGATGTTATTTTTGATCTTGCTGAGGATGGACTCTGCCTCGTCATCCAGAGTTTTAATTTAATGTTAATATGTTAAAAGATATTTTCCCCATTTTCAGCCGCTGCAGTGCACCAGTAGTCACCGACCACCAGCTAGACTTCCTGTCACTGATCACAACCCTCTGGGCTGAGTTGTTCAGCCAGTTCTCAGCCCACCTCACTGTCCATTTATCCCATCTGTTCTTCATCAGTTTGTCTATGAGTATTTTATGGGAGACAATTTGAAAGCCTTGCTGAAGTCAAGACAAACACCCACCTCTCTCCCCTTGTTCAAAGAGCTTGTCATTTCATAACAGAAAGCTACCAGGTTGGTCAGGCGTGTCTTTCCTGTCATAAATCTATGCTGATTACTCTCAGTCATCTTCTTGTTCTTCATCTGTGTGGAAATGGCTTCCTGGACTATTTCCTCCATCAGTTTCCCACAGATCAGTGTGAGGCTGACAAGTCTGTAGTTTCCAGAATCTTCCTTCTTGCCCTTCCTGAAGATAGGAGTGATCTTTGCTTTCTTCCAGTCCTCAGGAAACTCTTCCTATCACCACAACCTTCAAGGTGGGTATTGCAATGACACAAGCCAGCTCCCTTAGCATTCATGAATGCATTCCATCAGGATCTGTGGACATACATGTGTATCCATATTGTTTAGCTGTTCCCTAACTTGGTCCTCCTCTAAGTTTGCCTCGCCCTGTCTTTCCCACTGGTCTCAGGGACCTGGGATTGCTGAAGACAATTGCTGAAGGATTGCTGAAAGTCTTACCGGGAAAGACAAAAGCAAAGAAGACATTCAGTACCTCAGCCTTCTCCATGTCCTTTGTGAATAGGTCCCCATTTCCATTCATCTCTGGGCCACATTTTCCCTAGTTTTCATTTTTCTGCTGTTGTACCAGCAGAAGCCCTCTTTTCCCCTTTATGTCCCTCTCCTCATTCAATTGCACGTGGATTTTGGCTTTCCCAACTGTATCTCTGCATGCTCACAGTGCCTCTGTATTTCCCTCAGGTCACTTGTCCCTGTTTACACCTCCTATTGCTTCCTTTTTATGTCTGAGTTTTGTCAGGAGCAACTTGTTCATACATGCAGGCCTCCTGCCACCTTTGCTTGTTTTTCTGCTCACTGGGATTGAATGTTCCTGAGCTTGGATAAAGTGATCCTTGAAAAATCATCAGCTCTCCTGGACTCCTATTCTGCCCCAGATGGTCTCCCATGGAATTCTTCCAAGCAGATCACTGAATAGGCAAAAGTCCAGGGCTGTGATCTTGCTTTTTAATTTTTTTCCCACCATGCAGGATCCAGAATTCCACCATTTTACGGTCACTGCAGCCAAGGTCGTCCCAACCTTCACATCATCAACAACTTCTTCCTTGTTTCTAAGTGTGAGGTACAGCAGAACCACCTTTCCTTGTTGGCTGCTTGATCATCTCTGCCAGAAAGTTGTTGTCAATGCCCTCCAGAAACCTCCTTGTGTCCTGCTGTGTTGTACGTGCACCAGCAGGTAGTGGGGTTGGTCTCCCATGAAGACCAGAGCATGTGAATGTGGGCTTTCTTCCAGTTGTCTGAACCCAGCAAGACCTTCTTCATGATCAGGCAGTCTGTAGCAGACACCGTGTTGCCCAAATTGGTCTGCTGTCTCCTCCTAATCCATAAGTTCTAAAGTAGTTTGCCATCCATCTCAAGAGACACACCAGCTGCTTTCTCACATCAAAGGCAACTCTCCTTCTTCACCTTCCCAGCTGGTCTGTCCTAAAGTATCCATCCAATGCAGCATGCCAGTTGTGTGAGCTATCCTACCACATCTCTGTGATCCCAAAGACATCATAACTCTGCAGCTGCACACAGACCTTTAATTCCTCCTGTTTGGGCCCCACATTGCGTGCTTTTGTGTACAGGCCTTTCAGAGATGCACCTGGTGGGCTGATTTCCCAGAAAGCGTAGGAGAACTTTCCCCATACAGCCTGCCTTATGTATATGATACCCTTGGAATGGACCCACTTCAGCCCTGTTGTACTGATTACAGAGTCCTTCCTGTTCACTTTACCCTGTAACCTTCATTTGCCATCCTGATCTACCACTTCCTTACTTGGTTTTGGTCATCCTCTCCCCACCCCACAAATCCTAGTTTAGAGCTTTCTGTATCTGGTTGGCAAAGATATTCTTGCCACACTTAATCAGGTGGATCACATCTCTTCCAAGCAACCCTCAATCATTGAAGATCTTATGGTCATAAAAAAACAAAACCCTGTTGCCAACGCCAGGTGCATAACCAACTGTTGACCTCCACGATCACAGAATCACAGAATCACAGAATGGGCAGGGTTGGAAGGGACCTCTGAAGATCATCTAGTCCAACCCCCCTGCCGAGCAGGATCACCTAGAGCATGGTGCGCAGGATGGCATCCAGGCGGGCTTTGAATATCTCTAGAGAAGGGGACTCCACAACCTCTCTGGGCAACCTGTTCCAGTGCTCTGTCATCCTCACAGTAAAGAAGTGCCCCCTCATGTTGAGCCGGAACCTCCTGTGTTCCAGTTTGTGCCCATTGCCTCTCGTCCTGTCGTTGGGTACAACTGAGAAGAGACCGGCTCCATCCTCTCGACACCCTCCCCTGAGATGCTTATATACATTAATGAGGGCTCCCCTCAGTCTTCTCTTTTCCAGGCTAAAATCTGCCTAGTCCTCCTCTAGCCCTTTCCCCTTCATGACAGGATCACCTGGGCCCCCACTGACCATCAGTCTGTAGCCATATAGTCACTTTTGATACTTACCAGGTTATCCTGGCAGTAACTTTGGTGCTCACATAGAAGAAGAGCAGAGGTGAACAATCTGAGGGCTCTACAAGCCTTGACAGTCATTTCACAACATCCTTAATTTGTTTCCCTTGCAAGGAGCAAACCTCCTTAGATGACAGAAGAGGTCTGCAGATGATCTGCAGAAACTCTTCCACTGCTGCCCCTTGCCACTTCCTCCTGGTGCTGCTGTGGGGCTTAGGCACTGCAGGCTTGGGTACTTCGCTGGATGCTTCTGCCATGAGGGTACCGTGTCCACTCTGTGATTGCAGATCTTGAGGTGGAGCAGGAGCCTTCCCCATGGTGCCAGAAGTCACAAGCTTCTCCCCTTTGACTGGGAGTCTCCACTTCCTGCATAGATGCTGCCTGCTCCTGTTTCTGTGCAGGTGGACATTCAGGCTCTTGAAGTTGCAGGAGCTCAGCTGATCTCTTGGCTCACTTGAATGGGCCCTTGCCCTCCGGACTTTCTGTCCCTACAACTGTTCTCTGCTCTCCAAGGAGATTAACGAAGCTGAGGAGGTTGGTTGCTGTTATTGTCAGGTCCCAGAACATTAGAAGGACACAGAAGCTCTGAGAAGCTTCTGCAATTCCTGGCTTGATAGTGGGAGGACTGGGATTCATATCAACCTGCTCTCTCTTACAGACCAGGTGGGGACAGGAAGAAGAGGAAGGCAGGCTCATGTGAGCTCAGACCCTGGTCACACCACCAATCAGACAGCTTGCTGCAGCCTTCAGTACAATCTTGCCCCAGCAATTTCCAAATCTATTCAGTTCCTTCCCTAAGGAACCTCTAAGCCTTGTCTGCTCACTTCTCTTTGAAGTTACCCTGATCTCCATCCACTTGCCCTTTCTGTTCCCTCCCAACCCCTCTTTTCTGGTATCTCTCTATTCCTCTCCATCTGTCACTGGTTTGTGGAGCTGCAGGGTGTCACACCAGACAGTGCTTCTCATATCAAATGTACCAGCTCTTCTCGTACCATCCCAGGAGCCAGAGCCAAGAAGCATTGAGGGAAAGGCTGGGAAGCCAAAGCCTCTGGGTATATAACCATATGGGGAATGGGCGCTTCCATGTCCAGGCTGGAGTAGGTGCATGCAGGAAAAGAACAGAGATGACCACAAAGATGAGCTGAGAAAAGGGAGATTGCAAGAGCCTGAGAAGAACTAACACACAGCAATTCTTCCAGGAGTCTTTATAACAGCCTGCTCAGCAGCACTAAACCAGCCTGCCTCCTGCTCACTGCTGCCGTGATGAGCTGCTCTTACACAGGACTACTTTTGCAATGCAAACATTTTCTAAAGATTCTTAAATTTTTTTCTTCTGTTTAGAAGCTTGGGTAATAGGCCCTGATGGAATGCACCCATGAGTGCTGAGGGAGCTGGCAGATGTCTTTTAGTGGCCACTCGCAATAATCTTTGACAGATCCTGAAGACTGTGAGAAGTGCCTGAAGATTGGAGGAAATTAAATGTCACTCCTGTCTTCAACAAGGGCAAAAGGAGGACCCAGGGAAGTACAGGCTGGTCAGCCTCACTTCAGTCCCTGAGAAGATGATGGAGAAGCTAATCCTGGAAATCCTTCCCAGGCACATAAACAACAAGAAAATCACCAGGACTAGTCAGCATGGATTCACCAAGGGGAATTCGTGGTTGATCAACTTGATAACCTTCTGCGACGAAATGACTGAACTTGTAGAGGAGGGGAGAGCAATGGATGTTGTTCTGCCTTGACTTCGGTAAGGCTTTTGATACTGTCTCCCATAAGATCCTCATAGAGAAGCTGATGAAGTAGGAGCTGGACGGGCAGACGGTGAGGTAGATTGAAAACTGGTTTATCAGTTGGACACAGAGGGTGGTGATCCGTGGCACAAAGTCTGCTGGTGTGCCCCAGGGGTCAACACTGGGTCCAGTTTAATATCTAGTTTACTGTTTAACGTCTTCATTAATGATCTGGATGTTGGGGCACAGTGCACCCTCGGCAAGCTTGCAGATAACACAAACTGGGAGGAGTGGCTGCTGATATGTCAGAGGGCTGCTGTGTAGCCATCCAGAGGGACCTGAAGAGGCTGGCGAGATGAGCTGACAGGAACTTCATGAAGTTCAGCAAAGGCAAGTGCCAAGACCTGCATCTGGGGAGGAACAACCCCATGCACGCATATATGCTGGGGGCCGCCCAGCTGGAAAGCAGCCTTGCAGAATAGGACCAGGGGATCCTGGTGGACACCAAGCTGAACACAAGTACTTGAGACAAAGAAGACAAATAGTATCCTGAGCCACATTAGGTAAAGTGTTGCCAGCAGGCCACAGGAGGTGATCCTTCCCCTCTATTCAGCACTGGTGACGCCTCACCTGGAGTACTATGTCCAGTTCTGGGTTCCCCAGTACAAGAGAGCCATGGAGCTGCTGGAAAGAGTCCAACGAAGGGCCACGAAGATGCCAAAGGGACTGGAGCATCTCTCCTATCAGGAAAGGCTGAGAGACCTGCAACTGTTCAGCCTGGAAAACAGAAGGCTCAGGGGGGACCTCATCAATATTTGTAAATACCTGAAGGGAGGGTGCAAAGAGGATGGAGCCAGGCTCTTCTCGGTGGTGCCCAGGGACAGGACACGAGGCAATGGGCACAAAATGGAACACAGGAGGTGCCCTCTGAACACCAGGAAACACTTCTGTGCTGTATGGGTGACACAGCACTAGCACAGGTTGCCCAGAGAGGTTGTGGAGTCTCCGTCCTTGGAGATCTTCAAAAGCCCTCTGGACATGGTCCTGGGCAACCTGCTCTGGGTGGCCCTGCTTGAGCAGGGATGTTGGACCACATGACCTCCAGAGGCCTCTTCCATCTTCAACCATTGTGTGATTCTGCAATTCTGTAAGGGAGCTTTCTGAAAGTTTCAGGAGTCTGGAAAGGAGCTTTGAACCAGAAAATGCAGTTGTTCTAGTATTGAAACATACTACAGCCATAGTCCATTATAAAAAAAAAAAAAAAAAAAACTTTTCAGCAAGAGAGAACTGAATCAATTGGATTAATTTCTTTCAAGTGAGTTAAAAATTATTTGGTTTCATTTCCTCTGTTTCATTCACTTTGTTCAGATTTTCTTGTTCTGTAAAGACATTTCTAGTGCTGCATTGCAACTTTCTGATGCTATTGAACATTACCAGGGTTCAAAATGGACTTTTTTTCCTGTAAAATTTGTACCTTATATTTCACTTTTAGGAATGAAAAGAAAAAAAGAAAAAGAAAATAAAAGCAAAAAAAGACCCTCAGTAAAACAGACATCCTTATCTCCAGCTTGCTCTACCACGTGTTTCTCAAAGCTCCCAGAAATTCCACTAACACCAGAATTCAAAAGCACCTATGGGCAGTTTGTAAGCATGAGTCCATGGATCTGTCCCAAGTTAGCAGAAGTAATGCCAAACCTCATTTATACTCCCAGACCAAAACTGGTCTTTTGGCTTTATGGTAACAAACATTGAACAGTAAAGATGTGACCAGATTTTACTGGGCTCAGCTGTCAGCATCTACACAGAGAGAGCAGGATAGATGACTTAAATGTTTATGGCGTAGAGGGAGTTTTACAGCTTAAATCAGTGTAGGCCTGCCCAGCTGTAAAGCTCAGACTGGAATGTATCACAACTGGGAGAAATGATAGGATGGTACGGTATATATTTAAACAAAGGTTTTCACATTAAGACTTAAAAAAATCCACAAATACCAAGAGAAAGCAGATTGCACTGCAAAGCACAGCACTTGTTAATAGTTGATAACATGCTAGTAAAGCTGGCAGAAAGAAACCCTGCAGATTCATCAATCAGTTTTAACATTAGGTGAAGCCATTGCTATTGCCTATGAGATATAGGCAGCCCAAGCTCATTTCTCCTCATCCTCAAAAACCTTAAATTCTGGTTCCATTGCTGAAGGGTAAACACCGCAGGCACAGCAGCTCCTGCAAACGCCGGACATTGGCAGGTGGCTGCGCAGCCAGAGAAGGAACAAAACCACAGCCGAAGAAGCCCAACAGCCCAGCAGAGGCAGAACTCAAATAGAGATTGAAGCCAAAGCTTTCAAACCCACAGCTGGAAGCCTTGCAGCTACATGAGGGTAATAAATGGGTGTAAACACGCACCGCCTCTGACACAGCCATGTGCACCAGCTATGTCTGAAACAAACCCCTCTGCTTCACTCGTGAGTTCCATCACATTAACTCACCCTGCGTAACCATGGCAACACACGTTAAAAACACGCTGTCAGGCTGGAGCAGGCCCTGGCTCGGACGTGCCTGGTGCCGCCAGACCACCAGCACGGCCAAGCTCTGTGCCAGCGCCAGCGCTGCCTGGGTCGGACGTGGCTGACAGGGCCCCTCGGTTCTGTTCACAGTGAGCTGGGGCAGAGCAGGAAGACCTCTCACCGGCTCTGTCTGGCAGCCTCCAGCATCTTGCTTGTGCTTACAGAATGCGAACTAGAGAGGTGTTGAAAAAAATCCCTGGAATTAAGGCAGGAAAAAAGGAAAAATAAACTAGTATCTTTAGCTGAACTGGTAGGCTTCAGGTGAGCACCAAACCGCTTTATTAGAGCTGCGAGGAGGGAGCACTGACTGTGTATGGCTGTCAGGTTTGCCTCTCACAGCCAGGTCCAAACCCTTGCATTTCTGACCAGCAAAATCTTACTCCTCAGCAGCTACCTGGGACGGGCAGGGCTGCTCTCCACCCACCAGCGAGCAGCTACCACGGGGCAGCACCCGGCAGGATCTCTGGCTCGGCGAGCAGATTGCCTGCTTTGATGTGTCACCCATGGTCACCGCTCTCCGGCAACACTCAAGCCTGAGCAAGCTGAAGATTTCATGGGACTACAAATGAGGCTCTCTGGGGAGCCGGCGGCAAAGACAGGAGAATTATTTGACAAGAGGCATGACTTAAAATTAAAAAGGCAACAGTGGTGGCAGCAAGAGCATAGGAAGAGGGGAGGAGGGGGAGTGGAAGGAAAGCATGAAATCCATCAAACCCATATTTGTCTCATTAAAAGTATTTTTAATTTATAATGTCCTGGAATGTAGTTGTCACCCAGCTGTGCAGCCATCAGCATGTTGCCTCTCTTTTTTTCTTTTTTTTTAAACTCCTCTCCCCCACCTCACTGGGACTGCCATCAATTTCTTCTCATCATCAGCAGTTAGAGTAAATGGATTCATTTGTGGGCAATGGGAGCTGAGAGACAAAGGTGACAATATAATTAAGGTTTTTAATTCTATGCCTGAACAGTTAAGTCCAGAACTCATGATAATTAGCTAGCTGCAATGAAAGATCTTTAGTTGTTATTTTCCCTTTGTTTCATGTAATTGTTCACTTTGGCCAGCTACATTTGTCCTTTAATCTGAATCCTTGCTCAATGATGCTCTGTCCTTCCATTTCTTCCCCTGAACTGCAGGAAATGTATTAGTAGTGCAGTAACATACAAATGGTGAATGTGCACACCAGGCAGTGTCCCTGGTCACACACCGCTGCTGTGTGCCTCTTGCGCATGTTAAGAGGAGGGGAGTACTGCCAGAGGAAAGCAGCTGCATTGCTTGAGTATATGAGGAAAGAGTGGATGGAGAAACACATAAAAATGAGGATGGATAGGCTCTTGATATCACTGCATCTAAAACAAACAAAGCAGATGTTGCTTTTAGCATTGTAGATCTACATATGCCTAGCATGTAGCCCTCAGAAGCAGCTGATACTCGTAGAGAAATAGTCATCACAGCCTATCAGAAATATTTCCTCATTTTTTTTCTTTAAAAAAAAGAATGATTGGTCTGCTAACTGTTTTTGTGCTTTTGCATACCACAACCTACATGACATCTGCGGGTAAACCACCACTCTGGGTGGGGTGAACAGAGCAATCTTATCAACAACAATGCCATTACAAGGCTGTGTTTCATGGCAAGGAGGCCACAGCTGCAAAAAGCCTTCCTAAGAATATCTGTATTAGAAAGAAGAACATGGAAATGCCAAACAACTCTTTTATAAGACTGGATAATGAAGATATTTTGAGGTCTGCTTCCCCCTCACTGATTACACTAAGTCTTAATGCTACCAGCGGAAAACCTGCAAGCCTGTCCTTAACCTTACAGAACCAGACCACATGGGCTGTCACCACACACCAACTCGATCTTTATCCAGGACAAATTAGTTTACAGGCACAGAGCAAGGTTCTCCAAAGCGTGCAGTGGTATTCTCCAACATCATGGAATTCAGTCTTGGCTATTTGGTATATGGCAACTGCACTTGTGGCATTCCTTACCCCTTCTCGACATCAGGCCTGGCTCCCCTGCCCCACTCTCTTGTTGGCAGGTGCTGCACAGGCGAAGGAATGGCACAGCCCATCAAGGAGCTGCCTTTGGGGTGCCCAGAATTCCTGGGTATGACATGGCTTGGTTTACTGCACAGTATAGGCTGACCAAAGACCCACCATGACAGGCCATGGCCTGGTGGTGTCCCCCACCCCCTGAATCTCCAGTGACATTAAGGACTCACTCAAACAGAGACGAAGGGAACAAAGGAACGCAAGTGTTGAATGAACTTAAGGACAAGGAGGTGCTAGGAGCAGTCTGGAGCATGAGCTGAGCCTGGTGCTCATCACCAGCACCAGATTCACATTTAGTTGGCTTGAGAGGACTGAGCATGGGGCTCAGTAAAGGTCTAAAAGAAGGAATCACCTACTTGTGGTGTGGGCTCAGACTCACCATCAGCTGCCTGTGGACCAACAGCCCACCCACCCCATCAGCGGGGGTGCCCCTAATGCCAACTGCCAGGGAAGGTGAGATTCAACCTGGCACATCTTGAGCATGGTGAGGACATTCCAGGGAAACCTGCACTGGAGGGGTGACTCACAGGACATGGATGAGAGTGATAATTCATGTATCCGTGTTGTTTGGAAAAAGGCCATAGAGAATCAATCAACTGTATCCACCTGTCTAGCTGCAGTAGAGAAATAATAAATAAACTTTTTCTGCTCCTCTCTTCTCTTCTCTTCTCTTCTCTTCTCTTCTCTTCTCTTCTCTTCTCTTCTCTTCTCTTCTCTTCTCTTCTCTTCTCTTCTCTTCTCTTCTCTTCTCTTCTCTTCTTTTTCATCCCTCCCCTCCCCCTCAATTTTTACTTGATTTACTTTATTTTTACTTGCTTGATTAGTCCAGGAATCTGAAAAAAACACCCAATGCCCCTCTCCTGGTGTGTGACACCTGTGACAGCAGGGATCCCCAGGGGTGTGGAGGGACCTCCTCAGTGGTCAGGTTTGCTCTGGGTGGCCTGAGGGAGCATGGAAAGCAAATTTGACATAGTCCAGTTTACTCCATCAAGACCTCCAGAGAAGGGTCTTGCAGGCTCTAGAGTTTTAGGTCTATTGACTTAGTATTAGTCAAGATATATCACCCACTTAAGGGGATTCAGAGTGATTTTTCTGTGATTCAAAGACCTAACAAGCCATAAATTCAGCAAGTGTAAGCAAGATGCCCGCTTCTATTGAACCTACATTTATTAATAACTCTGAAGGATGCAATCTAATGAAAAGCAGGCATCTGGTACAAAGGCAGGAACAAGAAGCAGGTATCCGAGACCAATAAGGCAACATACGTATCTGAAAAGTTTCAGCAGGAACAAAACATCAGCAGCATTGCAGAAAGTGAATCACTCCATATACTGCAAAAAAGGTTACAAGAAGTACTGGGAGAATGTTATGCAACACTAACTTTGACTTATCACATAACTTAGCACATAACACCAATAAAACCCTGCAGAGAGACTATTTTGGCAAGTAATTTGCCCTCTCTGACCTGCCTGTAATACTTGATAGGACTCTCATTGCTTCAACACTGAGTGGACTGGAAAAGAGACAGAAAAAAATGTCTTTGAAAAAAAAAGAAAAAGAAAAAGTGAAAAGTTGTTCCTACGAAGGCAAAACAAACACTGACAAACCACATAATGAGTAAGTAGAAATGTTTATGTCTACCTGCTCCTTTGTTATCTTTGGGTATGGCATTTCCTACCACCACATCAATTCTTTTGCTTTAGAATAAAATTTCAGGCAGCGTTGTAGAGCTGTATTTCAGAAGAGCTGTCTTGTTTATCTCATTGTCCGAGGGGCTGTACAACTGTCTGAATGAAGTGCAGAAAGTATGCACACAGTGTCTTGCACTAGTCGTACAAAATCCAGCAAGTAAGGGCAGAGGTGGTACTTGGGGGCCTAGTTTTATGTGGGGCTTAGTCATGTTGTAAACCATTTCAGCTCCAGGTTGATGATGGAGAAAGTGAGCTACCTAGAAATTGCTGTATTGTCTTCTGTGAGAGGCATTTAAATCTGAAGAACTAGTTATTAATTACCATGGGCATCAACTCCCATGCCCGTGACTGGTTTGCCCATGTCTGTAACTGTGGTTTGTACCTGGGGGCTAGATTGGAAGAAGTTGGGGGGTGTGGGGGGGGTAAGCTGAGGAACTCCAGCTTTCCACACCAAAATAACCCTTAAAATCTGTACAGTTCAGTCTCAATTTACCAAGAATGTAATTTTAGCCCTCAGGTCCATTCCCTTCCCCTCCTGAATAACATTTTTAGGAAAGCAAACATCTCTTGTGAAAGTGTGTGTTCTTGTTGATTTTGATTCAAAGGCTCAGCTCAGCTCTTGTTAACAGATTCTACTTCAAATCAGCACAACTTATTCCTCTAAGCCTGGATGGCATGTCTGCACAGGGAGTTTGAGCCTTTGGACTTACTGAGCTACATTGCTTGGTCTGGCAGTTTCTTTCCTGTTAAGCCTTTATTAGAGAAACCTTGCATGCTGTCCCTGCAGAGACACTGAACAACAGCAGAAACAGCCACTCTATTAATGCCACCAACAGCTGCCCAAATAGTGGTTGGGAAAGGACATGGAAGGCATGCACCACACCATTCGTTGTAAATTTCATTATGTATAACTTTAATTTTACAGCTGACTTCAGTACCTACTTCTGTACCCATATATAGTGAGCAAGCCAACTGCTGGTTGCACATCCTGTTGCTATCAAACTCTTTGACTATTTGATCTCTGCATAAATCAAGCTATTTCTGTCAGGCCTCTGTGGGGGTAATATTTTTTTGAGGCCCAGAACTGTGAGCTGAAGACTTTGATCAATGAAAGGAAACACTACCTGAGAGGAATTGGGGAAGACTTTCCCCCTGCATCTTATAAACAACCTAGACCAGCTGTGCCATCTAACTCCAAGGCAAGCAGCCCCGACTCATAGCTTGCCTACTTGGTTGCTAAAGCAGATTTCATTCCTCGAATGGCATTGCATCAGCAAAGAAAGGCAAGATTTCTAATACTGTATGAGTTAGCTATGCCTTGCCTATTCTTTAGCTCTACGTGTACAAAGTGGTAGCACAGAAAGTACACGGCATGCTCTCTCTCTGGAGGACTTCCCCTAGTTTCTTTATTGCCTCCGGCAAAGTCATTCTGCCCCATCAGTGTCAATGGGGTTTGACCCAAGATTGTAGTGGCCTTCAAGCTACAAAACGGTAGAAATTTGGGTGACTAGTAACTGACTTTTACTTCTAAATTAACAACATCAGCTGCACTGGAAACTACTGCAGACACCTGATTTTTCTGACTGGGTCTAGGGTTTGAAACGAGAAGAGAGAAGACGGAGAAGGAGAAGGAGAAGGAGAAGGAGAGGGAGAAGGAGAAGGAGAAGGAGAAGGAGAGGGAGAGGGAGAAGGAGAAGGAGAAGGAGAGGGAGAAGGAGAAGGAGAAGGAGAAGGAGAAGGAGAAGGAGAAGGAGAAGGAGAAGGAGAAGGAGAAGGAGAAGGAGAAGGAGAAGGAGAAGGAGAAGGAGAAGGAGAAGGAGAAGGAGAAGGAGAAGGAGAAGGAGAAGGAGAAGGAGAAGGAGAAGGAGAAGGAGAAGGAGAAGGAGAAGGAGAAGGAGAAGGAGAAGGAGAAGGAGAAGGAGAAGGAGAAGGAGAAGGAGAAGGAGAAGGAGAAGGAGAAGGAGAAGGAGAAGGAGAAGGAGAAGGAGAAGGAGAAGGAGAAGGAGAAGGAGAAGGAGAAGGAGAAGGAGAAGGAGAAGGAGAAGGAGAAGGAGAAGGAGAAGGAGAAGGAGAAGGAGAAGGAGAAGGAGAAGGAGAAGGAGAAGGAGAAGGAGAAGGAGAAGGAGAAGGAGAAGGAGAAGGAGAAGGAGAAGGAGAAGGAGAAGGAGAAGGAGAAGGAGAAGGAGAAGGAGAAGGAGAAGGAGAAGGAGAAGGAGAAGGAGAAGGAGAAGGAGAAGGAGAAGGAGAAGGAGAAGGAGAAGGAGAAGGAGAAGGAGAAGGAGAAGGAGAAGGAGAAGGAGAAGGAGAAGGAGAAGGAGAAGGAGAAGGAGAAGGAGAAGGAGAAGGAGAAGGAGAAGGAGAAGGAGAAGGAGAAGGAGAAGGAGAAGGAGAAGGAGAGGGAGAGGGAGAAGGAGAGGGAGAAGGAGAGGGACACAAAGGAGGACAAGGAGGAGGAAGAGGAATGAAGGTAATAGAGGACAACCTTGGGAATGCCAACACTGCACTAATAAATTATTGAAGTCAGGCAAGACTGCTTCTGGGGAGTCCCAGTCTCCCCCATTCCTGGTTGAGAGGGGCTAGCAAGGCAGTGTATTTCTAGGTTTGGCGTTATCATCCAAAATCAGCCCCACTCTGGAGGCTTCCCAAACTGGCTTGTGCATTAAAAAGCTGCTCTGAACAGTCCCAGAACTGAAATACAGGTGAAGCTGTGACCTCCCTTTCATGCAGGAGGGAAAAGCCCCAGGTAGACCCCTCTCCCAGGGAAGGGGTGGAAATGCCCTATCATCCTGTTTGCATACTGGCAGTTACTGCCGGCAGGCTCCTTTCTGCACAGATCCAGGTAGCTCGGCTTGCAACCTGCAAATTCTGGCAAGAGATGCCAGCCAAGCCAGCCAGCTAGTGTGCATGGTCAACGCACTGCAAGTTTGACAGCTTGTCTGTGCATAGCAAAGACGATCACAGCTAACAAAGGGAGTGCATGCAGGAGGGGTGAGGGAATCCTCAGCAAAGGCTCTGCAATTATCACCCTGGTCAATGCCACTAGGGTGACTGAGGGTTCTCCTGTCCTTCCCTGCCCACCCAGGGCTGGGCTCTGCTGGACACCCCTCCACACTGACTTCCATCTGCCAGTCCATGCAGGGGTAGGAGATATTCCCAGAACAGTATTTCTAAACCTAGTTCAACAGGCGCCTACATCACACACCCTCTGCCCAAAGTTTACAGCCCAGAGGTTAAAACATTTCCTTTTTTTCTGGCTCCTGGGAACGTTCTTGAAACCTGCTGTAGGAGTTCATGTACATGTTCCTGTGCCCTTGAATCCATTAACCGCGGCAAAATGATTAATTATTTTAGCTTCTTTATGGCATCACTGTTAACTTACTTCACGTTTATATTTCCAGGCAAATGAATGATAGTCCTAAAATATGGAGGACATGTATTATTGAACTATTTATAATCAGAGCTGTCTGGAGCAGAAAAAAGATCCAAATGGGCATAAGAAAGCAACAAAAGTTAATGATTCAAAGATAAAATACTACATTTTAATCTACGAGGTGTGTGACAAATCCAAGAAATTAGAAGCCAAAAGGGCAAAGAAGAAGAAAAAGACAAGAACCTCAGGATACATCTTCAACCGATGTAAAATTAGCAGTGGCTCAGAGGGAGCAGCGCTTTAGCTAAAATACAGCATGAAAATGTGGGACAGTCACAATGTGCAAGGCTTTTTTCCTCACAGTAGCCTTATGGGGAGGGTCAGTGCTTGCTAGGTCCTTTGCAGAGATGGGGCTGGGGTGGCTGTGTGACAGGGCAGTGGCGACACAGTGGCACTGGGCTTTCCCCCAGTAGTTGAACCCGGCAGAAGGGAACCAGGCAGTAGCCGAGGCTGAAAAATGCACCAGCCCCACTCAGCCAAGAAGTAGGATGCCTGTGCAGAGTTCCTCCTTTGCCAGCCGTGGAGCTAGGGGTGCCCTGACAGGTGCAGCACCTCTGGGGGAGCACCACCAGCAGCACTCCCTGGGGGCCTCCAGCTTGCCCTGCCTCGGCCAGAGCTTTTCTCCTGGCCCTGTAGGTGGTCAAGCTAGCCTGTTTTTTTTGTTGTTTTTTGTTGTTGTTTTTTTTTTGTTTGGTTGCTTGCTTGCTTGTTTTGTTGTTGTTGTTTGTTTGTTTGTTTTTCTTCCCCCTGCATTATATATCTATCTGTCTACATTGAACTACCAATCTTGAAGGCAATGAAATTTTTACATGCAGAAGAGGCATCATCTAAGCGCATTTCTATTGACGTATCTTCCTCCCACATGTTCTGTTGCTAAACACTCATTCTATGGACAAGGACAACTGCTCCTGAGAGTTTGTTCCCAGAGATTTCCTAGAAATGCCTGTGTTCACTCCTAACCCACAGCAATATCTACTGCTCTCCAGAAGTTAGCCAGGCCAGAAGCTGTGGGCGTTTCCATTGGCAGACTGGCATCGTTGGGTATTTCTGCATTGACATGCCAGGATCTGAGGTGGTAAGTGACATTTGTTCCTGCTCCCACCACCCCATTCCCTCCCCTCAGTGTGAATATGGGAATCATCTGCATGCAAGACACTGTTTGGCTGCTCAGCTATTCATAATGCCTCAGCCAGGCTGGTTGTCAGCAAGCTTTGTGCTGGCTACAACCAGGGGACCCACAATGGCAGAATACAAAAGTCAGGCAAACTTGGGCATGTTTAGAAAAGCTGGACCAGCTGGTACTACAGCTTTTTACTCTGTGATTCATTCAGCCTAATGCAGGTTACTTCCCTTTAGAAATAAGTGACAGATGTGACTGCAG
Source organism: Chauna torquata (assembly GCA_013399475.1). Classification (NCBI taxonomy): domain Eukaryota; kingdom Metazoa; phylum Chordata; class Aves; order Anseriformes; family Anhimidae; genus Chauna; species Chauna torquata. The sequence goes on along the minus strand of VXAL01018235.1, from coordinate 18,055 downwards.
ATCAAAAACGGTTGGTTTAGGAGCCTGAGCAGCTTAAACAGTTATGCTTAGACCAAAATATTTGCGTTTTTCAGTGATAAATTAATAATGGGGTTAAAAGTGTTAATTTCACTAAAATAAAGTCACAAGCTGCTTTCTACCCACTGGGTTTGTTTTCACTCTCCATTATATCTGCGTGCAGAAACCCAGACAAAAATCTGGTGTGAAATTTTTAGTTTGATTCTAAATAAGTACTTTTGCATAACTGTTAAATGGAAACCATTAGTTGGTTCTGATATTTGGTTTCTGAATGTTCATTCCCTTTGGAAGCAGTGATGTTGGGGTGAAGTGGGGAGGAGGGCAGGTGCTGTTGAACAAAGCTGCAAGTGTACTTGTGGAAGTGTTTGCTAAGATTGCCTGCGCAAGTCTGAGGTTTAGTGCGTAAGTGTGACCACCTTTCTGAAACTGAGTGTAGCTTAGTGAAGTAATTTTCTCTTTATGTTAATTATGTAGACAATTCATATCTGCTCAGTGCTGCAGCCTCTGAGCTCATTTGAATGACAATACTGGAAGTGTTTGGGGTCTTCCTATATACAAGAGATGACACAACTGATTTTATGAGCTGTGTGTATAACTGCTTGTTGATGCATCCTGAGTCAGGTAGTGGCTCAGAAGATGGGGTCACGTCACAGAAACTGGTCTGGAAACAGCTACAGAGGAGCCGTACTTGAAGGAGGAAGGGGGGGCAATTCCACCATATGAGTGCTGTGGAGCATTTTGTACACAACACACAAAAATCTGTCCCTGTCCACTGCTTTCTCTGTTGAACATCAAAGTGAAGCATTGCTAATGAAAGCTCTTTTGAAGCCCCCAGCCTTATGTCTTGATCTCTAAGTATGCTACATTAAAGACAAAAAAAAAGAGGAACATTTGGGAACATTTGCTCTATACAATACTGAAGAGGGGATGCTCATCTTTTGTAGAATAACAAATATGGTCAAAATGTTGGCTATATGGAAGGAGGAGTGTCATCCCCCCACATTGTATATGGGGAAAAAGACTGAAGAAAAGGCAACTCTCTAGTAAAAACAGAGAACGAAAGGAAGGTAAATAAAAAATGGCATTTCTTCAGGCCAGAGGAAGAACGCACTGACCACCAGGCTAAGGCAGGAAAGAGAGAGCTCTTCTGGAGGGTGTGGACGGAAATCCCAAGCCTAAGCGCATCATCAGGGGAATGCTGGGGCTGTCCAGAGGAAGAATAAACACCCACAGAGCTAAGTGGCAAACCCAGCCCTGGCAGGAGTGTGGCTGAAAGTCACAATCTCTGCCTACACACAGGATGGCAAGTACAGCAGCAGTCTCTCTGCAAACCAGACTTTAAAAAGAGAAGGCATTTCTAAAACGTAGCAGAGACCCTTAAACAATAGCTTTCAAAGTCATGAAGAGAGCAGAAGAGTGGTTTTGCATGCAGCTTTTGCTGTTTCCATTAATCAGCTTGTTAGGGTTATGCCTTCCCTGCATACAGCATCTGCAAACAGGTGCTGCAAAGCTTCCAAGTCACTCCTGTCACTGAGTAAATTTTCAGGAAGGAGAGTCCTAATGGAGGGACACTGGGCTGCATGGACCCGAATAATAAATCCCGTGTATAAAGAAGAGACTATCCTCCACAACTCCACTTGGCAGACGGTGCCTGGACTTTGCCTGGTTCTGCGGGTATGGGGTTTGATAACCCCTAATTAGTTTTTCCACTGATACAATAGACACTTGAGGAGGCCTGCAATGAGTGTGTTCTTAGGCCATGCAGCCATAGGGTCCCGGACGCCTTGTGGTATTGTTTTGTGTAGCACCTCTCTGTAGGCAATCTTGTTCACTTCAGGGTTTCTCAAGCATTACCACTGCAATGACCACCGACAGTGATAATGAGAGCTGCAGCTTAACAGTTTTCCCCTTAGCAAATTATTGATAAACAGACCATTTTTATTGCACACTATTGGGAATGACAGAAGTCCTGGATCTTTTTCATAAAAGATCCTCTGTGTGCTGCCCAATAACAAGAGGCATCAGAAGTTTTTCACCACGGAAAATATAGGGGTAGCACACTGAGGATTCTTAATAAAAAGATTTTTTGAATTTTTGTTTGAAATTTGTTTTATTTTGAAATCGTCTTTGCTTAGAGAAAAGTCTGGAAAAATGCTTATATCTGAAATGATATTTTTTCTTTGATCCAAACCCAAGACACTTTTCTTTTTATTTTTTTTTGTAGGTCTTTCATGATGGAATGCAGACAAAAATAAATGAGACTTGCCTTTTCTTTCTATTCATTAAAGGTGTTTTGAAGTGATACCACTAGACTCACAGACGTGATATTAAGGAAGCTTCAAGATCCTGGTCCCAGCTGCTCAGACTATGGAATCCGTAGTGCAAAAATCATATGATGCAATAGGCAGCATAATCTCTGCTCTTGGAGTTACTGTTCAAACTTTATCCCTACCTGCATTTAAAGCCTGATCCAATGCCAGTGAAATTTCTGACTCTTATAGTGAGAGCAAGAATCATCAGTCTCTTCGGAAAGTCATTAGAAAACCCTAAATGGTCACAGATATTAGGCCTTACCAACAAAAATCACATAGTAACATTGTAACATTGCATAGGCAGAAATTGTTATAATTCTGTCAAAACCGGAGGTGTGAGAAACATGTAAGAAGGAACTGGAAGCGTGAAAAAAAGAGGTTATATTACACTGTTTATAAAGCTTTTTTTTTTTTTTTGTAAAAATGCTTTGAATAAATGCATTTTAAAAGTGCATTTCAGTGCAGTGCATGTCAGTGCAAGCTGTCATCTTTTTTGTCGCTTAGGAAGTGTTTTCATTTGGTGATACTCAGATTGCAGTTACCAGATATATAGTACAAATGACTCCTTTGCACTGTAGGTTTTAATATTTGTTCAAGTACCAATTACGTTGTCCCCAGTATGACTTGGAGAAGGCCATAAACAAAGAAATAAAATCATTTTTGGAATTCTAGTATCTTAACACTTCCAATCTCTGAATGCTTTATCCATGGTAAAGACAAAAGAGTATTGCTACCCGAGGGAGACCTGCAAGCACTCTGCATAGCAAAAGAAGGCAAGGAAAGTCAATAACCTTGGGATGCTGAAGCACATAATATTTCAGCTAAAGTTTTGCTCATATTTGGATAGTTATTTACATGCTATGAGCACACTGCCACTGGAAAATATGTCTTCTGTTTGATTTTCTTCTCTGGTCTATGCCAAACAATTTCACTTTGCCACAGTATGGTGTTTGGCATAGAATTCCATCCTTTTCATCCGTCAGACTAAGTCTGGAATTATCCACAGGTCTTCTCAACCAAATAAATTACAAAATTTGCAGTAAAATTCAAACTGATTTTAAAATTGGTCTGTTGCACTTTTTGTACTTTTCCAGTACTACAGTCTTCCTAATAGTAGTTGAGAAAAATCTATACAAGATCGTGGATGACACGAAGCTGTGTTTGCAGATGACACCAAGCTGTGTGGTGCGGTCGACACACTGGAGGGAAGGGATGCCATCCAGAGGGATCTGGACACGCTTGAGAGGTGGGCCTGTGCCAACCTCATGAAGTTCAACAAGGCCAAGTACAACACCCTGCACCTGCATCATGGCAGTCCCAAGCACAAATACAGGCTGGGTGGAGAATGGATCAAGGGCAGCCCTGGGGGGTGTTGGCTGATGAGAAGCTCAACATGAGCCTGCAACGTGTGTCTGCAGCCCAGAAAGCCAACTGTATCCTGGGCTGCATCAAAAGAAGCATGGCCAGTAGGTTGAGGGAGGTGATTCTCCCCCTCTGCTCCACTCTCATGAGACCCCACCTGGAGCACTGCATCCAGGTCTGGGGCCCCCAGCACAAGAAGGACATGGAGCTGTTGGAGCAGGTCCAGAGGAGGCCATGAGGATGATCAGAGGGCTGGAGCACCTATACTGTGAAAAGAGGCTGAGAGAGCTGGGGTTGTTCAGCCTGGAGAAGAGAAGGCTCCAGGGAGACCTTATAGTGGCCTTCCAGTGACTAAAGGGGGCTACAGGAAAGCTGGGGAGGGACTCTTTCTTCATCGGGGAGTTTAGCAACAGGACAAGGGGTAACAGCTTTAAACCAAAAGAAGGTAGATTTAGATTAGATATAAGGAAGAAATGCTTTACTATGAGGGTGGTGAGGCACTGGACCAGGCTGCCCAGAGGAGCTGTGGATGCCCCATCCCTGGCAGTGCTCAAGGCCAGGCTGGATGGGGCTTTGGGTAGCCTAGTCTGGTGGGAGGTGTCCCTGCCCATGGCAGGGGGGTTGGAACTAGATGAGCTTTAAGGTCTCTTCCAACCCAAACCATTCTATGCTTCTGTGATTCAAAAAAACAAAGAATTTACACCATCTTCAGTTTTTTCTTTGTTAACTACCATTAACTTTTTGTAAGTAATTAATAGAACATTGGGTTTGTCTTTTCATGTAATTTACTTTAACAAAGTACAACAAGGTACGATTGGATTCAGGTTCATAATGGTTTTCCAGCCTTACATAAGAGATCTGCTGAAAGGAAGTTTTAAATCTGTTTGCTGCACCATGACTTAGGGCTATGTGCTTCTCAGCGCAATGCCCAAGCTACATGGCTTGGGACCCAAGACCACCTGCCTATTACTGAAGTAAATACAAGGAAAGGGATGCATGATGTTGCAAGTCTGGTGCCTTAGGAGAGGTTTTGACTTTTCTTAGAGCAAGCAAACCATCACTGACTTCATTGCAGAGCAGGGGGTCCATGCAAGGCCAAGAAGAGACAGTGAGTCATTAGCTAGAGCAATTACAAATCCACTTTCTGGTAGTTTGTTTTTTTTATGATTATGCATTTGTTGCTTAGTTTTCTAATGTAACAATGTCAAATGCAGTTCCAAATATAAAGAAGTTGTAAAGGGAAGTACAGGTTATCACAAAAGATGTTCACATCCTGCAAAACTGCATAGAAATTCAGACAGGTGGAATGAACTGACTATACCTGAGAGAAGAAAAGCTTGAAGGATGTTAGTTTTGTGACAGATCGCAGAGAGATATTCCCCGTTTTCCTTTCTAAAATAAATTATTATGAGACTTCATCTTCAAGTTAAAGCTGAAAAATGCTGTAATTGTCATTCTTAATTTTCATATGCTCTCCCATATCCCAAGGTAGGGTGAACTCAGCCTCCAGATTCCCTCTGTGTGAGGTCTCCTGAAGAGCATTGAGATGATGCTGAACAGCTGAATCACCTGTACTTTCTAGGTCTGCATCAAGTTACAGCAACTATTGCAATCCCAGACTTTTGCTCACTTGCAAACAACGGGCACTGTCCAGATATACTTGGAGTTGGTCCTTGTGAATTCATTTGTTAAGACAAGGTGAAAAATTAGCAATTGCTGGCTGCTGGGCAATTTGAATCAACTCACGCTTTTCCTTTCTTTCAGTGACATGTCTATCAGGAACAACAAAACTACATTTTTAAAGCCTGTTTACGTTGTTCCGTACTATTGCCTGTTTCCCACCACACGACTTGCAGAGACAGCTGTAAGCAAATGAAAGCCCAGAGAAACCTAAACTTTGTGGATATACTGAATGCTCTGATCTTGTCAAATCTCTTCCAGGAAAGTCATCATTTGTTGAACAACTGACAGCTCTCTGTGAATCTCCTGAGAGCTGTCACCATTCTCATCTGTTGTAATTGAAGAGGTCCACCTGCTTCAGGGTTGATCTCTCAAATGTGCTAATGGTTGAGGTGCAATAGATACCTTTTGTCACCACCTTGATTGCTTTTATTTTTGGATGCTGTAAGGGTCCAAATGAATGTTATTTATTCCTGAAGATCTTGTGCACCCATGCCTCCCCTTTGGTGACTGCATTTACTGCAGAGGTTATTGGCCACTGTGTCACCAGTTTGCTTTGTCTTTCTTTCTTGGTCTTGCTCTTACAGCTTTCTCTGCTGGGCAGGGCAAAAATGCAACATGGATGAATGCCTCTAAAATCTCCAATGGAAATGACAGAATTTCCACTGTGTATCTGGATATATAAGGTGAAGATTTTCTCCTTAGTTAGTGCCCAAAGTTAGGCTCTGAAGCCCATATTTCAAACAATTGAGTTAGCAATTCAATTTATCACTGACTTCATAAGCCCAGAACGCATATAAAGACAATTGGTTTCTTGCCATAAAATATCATGTTTTAAGCTGGTCTCTGGACTGAAGGGATCTGGCTTGTTTTGGAATGCCAGAATCACTTTCTTCTACCTCGTGTTAAGGAATAAATTCTTGGAAACCAAATTTACACAAGTGGATTTGTAATTGGACCTTGCTGTCCTATCTCTTCCTGGGCTTTCACCAACCCTTACTTCTCCATGTATCTCTTTACATAGTACTGAAGCCACATCCTTAGAAGGTTCCCGTTCCAGTTTTCCAGAAAAGCATCAGGATGAAGTTTGAAAACATCTCAAGATGTGTTTTCAGCAATTAATGTGTTTGGATTAGATTAGCAAAGATGTGCAAGCGCCAATATGTGTAAACAGCGCTGTTAAGGCCCTTCTAGAGAGCGTCTTCATTTCTGTCCCACATGAGCTGTTCAAAAGGTCAGTGTTTAGTTTATGCCAGCAGCCTGGACACCTTTCAGTCAGTGGAAAGGCCACATCCCAAGAGAAATGCAGTGCCTTAAGGAACTGTCTCAGACCAAGCTGTCTCCCACACTACTGGGAGGTGTGACAGTGTTCATCTGTCTTCTAAAACCTTGTGGTGGGTGCCAAAGGCTCGGTGCTGTAATGAAAAGCAACACCAGTGTTGTCTGTGCACATCACATTCTGGCAGAAATGGAAATTTTATTAGACCTGGTTCTCCTGATGCTTAGCCTAAGGAAAATAAACCGTGTCTTCTTTTGACACTGTAATTGGGTCTATCTGAGGAGATCCTGCCCATGCAGCTCCTTTGCTCATGTGTCAGACTCCATCACACTCCTGACCAGCACAAACCTCTAAGATGAGAGTGCATGACTTTGAAAATTGAATCCGAACAGTCTTGAAAATACTTGCGGTACTCACCTAAAGCAGCAAGCACACAGACCCTATCACTCTCAGACAGCATTTTCCACTGGAATGCAATATTGGCAGCAGACAGCAACATACTGACCCACATCACTCATTTTAAGATTCATTGCATTACATACTTTGGGAAAATTCTGCATGGATCTTCAGACCTAAATCACATCACCTCTGAATATGCTTCTATTTCTGCCCCTTCGCAGCTCTGAAAATACAGCTCAAGGCTCCTGAAGCCCACAGACTTGGATAGTTGAGTTGGTCTATAAAGAAAAAGGAAAACTTAGAACATTCTCTCTCTCTCTCTCTCTCTCTCTCTCCCCCTCCCTCCTACTCTTCCTATGCATAGCTTATAACTTGTGAATTATGTATAAAAAAGCCTATCAGTTATGTAAAAAATCCTGTAACTAACATCATTCAAAACCTGAAAAGTGACAAAATACTACTCTGCAACAACACACTGTGACAAAGTGACATTTTCTGAATCACCTTCTTTTATTCCTGAGCTTCTTTTCTCCCCAGTGGTCCTGAACCACATCAGGACATCATAATGTTAAAGATATCTCTTACTTTGTGTCTTCATAATTAATGGAAAAATAGACAGAATTTCCATTTATCCTTTTTTCCCCTGAATACTCTGAAACTGAAGTTCTGTAATACACACCTCAAATCCATGTGGACTATAACAAATAAGTACTATGTTGTATGCATTACATGGTACAACTAATGAAAAAAATAATTATTGGAGTAAACCCAATGAGCATTCTTCTATAAAAATGCAAGTCTTAGGGTGTCCACAGGTACACACTGCTCATTAGGGTTGTCTGTCCACCCCACACCTCTGAAGCAGCACTAGGCATTCACATGTATTGGATCAGCTGTGTACCTGCCTGGTGGGGTGGGTTCCTCCCTTCTTGCCCACAGGGGAGGTGCTAACTTGCACTGACAGCGCTTGAAGGGCTTAAACTCACAGCACACAGTGAAGCTGCTCGCCAGCAGGTTCCTGAAATGCGTGCAGATCCTTCGTGAAAGGAGATGGTGGAGTGAGGAGAAAGGAGGGAGTAAGGATAACGGAAAAAGGAGCAGAGAGACTCCCCACATACCAAAACGAACCCTGGCAAAGGCAACCTGTGCAGACTGCTCCATAAGTCTCACCAGGTTTTGTAATGAGAGCCTAATGCTCCCTTTTGACATGAAACTGACAGGCAAATCTGGAAAGAGTATCTGTCAGTGGGCCTTTGCTGTGCTTGCTTTGGAGACCCAGCCTATTTGTTTTCTTACTTAATACATGTCTCTGCCATAATAAATTCATGACAATGTCAAATCTGACATCAAACGTAGCAGAATTTGGTCCACAATTAGTTGTTATGAACAAAGCAACTGAACAAGCACACAAATAAAATGGGTCTTGTGTCTTGTTAAGCTTTATGTTTTGTGAATGTTTTGCTGCACAGAACAGAAATTTTGAGAGCTAGATTTTATCTTATGGAGGCTTTTTTTTTTTTTTTTAAAGCATACAATCTTTATCTATGCCTAAAGGTAGATTTATATTAAATAAATTACACCACAAGAGTAGAATCTAAAAGTGTGTTATTTTATTCCTGGCTTGAGATGAGTATTTTAGAGGAAGACATTTCTGATAGATTGGGGACAGAGATGTTGATGATCTTAATTCATAAAATGGCAGAAACCCCCAAAAGCAAACAGACAATACTATGCGCAGAGAAGTGGTAAGAAGTGTTTCTCACACACACACACACACACACACACACACACACGCTCAGTGGGGACACACACACACACACAGAGGAAGGCACTGTGGCTTGCTGAAGGCATGCATTGCAGACAGAGTAGCATCAGGCCAGCCAGCATAGTTAGAAAAATGAAGACAGGCTTTTGTGTATGTGAGTCCTGCTGGAGGTTAGAAATAGATGCAGCAAGTTTCTGCGCATAGCTGCTCCAGTGCAAAGTAACTGAAAGCCCCGTGCTTCAGCCACAACACAGCCACTCTGTTTCACACAGTTCAGCATCCACATCTCCCAGTGGCACGCAGTGAGTCCTGCTCGCACCAGCCACCCAGGCAACCTGGAGAGGACACCACCACCACACTGGGCTACAGCATTGTCTTTCACAGGAAAGAAGGACCACACAAGTCCAAGCTGCACCTCCTATGCAACCCCACACACATTGCCTGTGCCCTTCTAAAACATTAACTGTAATTTACACAAATGTGACGTGAGAGAAGTTTTCCAAATCTGTCAGACAATGCAACCTTGCTTACCAAGGGGTAGGCACAAATACAAAACAGGGGACATCTGCACGAGTGAAGACAGAAGCAGTACTGGCTGACATACTTTACAGGTTTGTGGTCTTTAAAGCACAGAATTATGAAAAGGGTTACTCTGAGCTTCTGCTTCTAAATTACTGGGTACCTAGATATCTCTGGCATTCTTTAAAATTAAGTTTTCACTTTAACTCAGTTGAACTTCCAATGAAATCATTCTGCTTGTACATTGGATTTTTCAGCCTGTAGCACTGGAAAGTTTGTTTTTTATCATTTTGTTTAGTTGGAAATACCTGTTATCTGATGCATATTATTGTTTTCCCAGATACATATTACTACATTGGTCAGACATGTGACTTGAACATGTACTTGAACAACCACCCAGTGCTAGCATGAAGTTCATCCTAGCAAGGGATCAAAACAGGACTGTACCCCCAGAAAGTGTTTTCTGTTCTTGCAGGGACCATGACAGGGTTATTTATAACTATTAGATGCAAATTACAGGCAAACCATGTTCTTGTAGTAAGCATCCTGAATAGCTCCATGAGCCTTTGAAAAAGCACAGTGATGTTGCTTTCAAGAACAGTTCAAGCAGAAAATCTTTTTGGTGTAAGTAGAACTATTAGTCCAGTCATGTTAAAAATTGTCTCCTTGATCAAAAGATGGCACTGGCAGATAGAATGAAAAAAAACAATTCCATAGCATGTTACTAGCGGGTTCTCTATCACATGGAAAGAAGAGTCATTAATCCTATTTCAATTTGCAGGAGTCATACACACACTTAAAATATAACCACTTATGTTTGTCTTTCAAGGACCAGAAAGCAAAACAGTGGGACTGATTGTTCTCAAATAACAGAGCAACCTCTATTGGAATATATAGAGCTTCTGATCTTTCAGAAAATAACCAATTCACACATTAAAGCTGTGATTATTGAACAGGAATTGTGTAAAATGATGCAGGCTGAGACATATTTGGATTTATTCTAAGGAAAACAATTTTATGTATTTCTTCTGAGCAACGTGATTTCTTTCAAGGCAAAGGTTTACATTCCACATAATTTGTAACCCCATATTATCTATCAGACCCGGTCAAAATTATTTATCTGGTGTCCCATCTACCCAGTCACACCTAGTAAGAGTACCTGTTTAAATACCCAAGAGATACAAAGACCAAGGGGCTGGAACAAAGACAGTTCCAGGTTTTCAGAAGTTCATGGTCACTCAAACTTTCAGCGGGGCTAGAACCTGTGAGTTCTGCAAACCCACGTAATAGTCTCTGTGTCCAGCCTCATCCTTTTGCACAAGCACTTGCAGCTATGGATTGCTGGGTCACCAAAGAACACCATTAAAACATAAAAGGGTAAAACTAGTGTGCGCGTTCGGCAAATAAGAGGGGAAGAAGANCGCGCTGGAGCACCGGGCGGCGCGGAGCGGCGCCGGGGCCGCGCTGCTCCCGCCCGCCGCTGCCACCTGCTGGCAGAAGCGGGCACGCCCCTGACATTTCCCGGTGGAGGAGCGCGGGGAGCTTTTCCGCGCTGAGGAGCACCGCCGCGAAAGCAGCTGCTGCACCGCCCAGCTCAGTCCAGCGCCTCGCGTCTCTGTCTCCGGGGAAAGGTTTTCCCTCTCTCAGCGCTCAGTAAGTATTCCCAGGGTGCCCTAGCCTGACCCGCTGTAGAATACTGGCTCACACCAGCCTGGGCGTTTCAAGCTAGCAGTACAGGCATACCCAAGTTCTTCTTACCTGGGGCACCACAAAACACTTGCCTGCAGGAGATCAGCATTTCTGAAAATCCCACCATGTGTGTGATCTACTCTGCCAAAGCACTTCACCACTGGCTTCGAAAATGGCTGAGCAATGAGGACCTCTCCGACTCTCCATCTGCCAAGTTGTCCTGCAGTTACTCAAGCACAAGAAACTGACTTCTGCCACTTGCATGGCTCCTGGTCAGTTGTGAGTGTTTCCAGTATGCCAGACCACAAGCAGCAGCGAGACTGAGGTAGTCTAGCATCATGCCTGTGCAGCATGGAGAGGGGGATGGTGGAGAGCTGGGAGTCCAGTCCCGGTCACAATGGGTCAGGGTGAGGGGATCTGTTACCCACCTGCTCAATGACAAAGGGTGCAAACTGCATCCTCATGTAATTTTCTTGTTTTTCAGACTGAGGTGAATTTAGCAAACATAGACAGTAAAGCCCTGAAAGGCATAAACGAATCTCAGGCACTAAAAACCACCATTAAGTGCTGCTGCTGGAATTCCCGCTTTATGTCACCAGGCTCCCAGCAGAATCCATTTTAGCAATCTCACTTCCAGCTGATGACAGCAATACTGCCACTGCTGTCCTCACTATCTCTTCCAACTCTGAAGAAGCACAGATGCTCACACCTTTGTGTTGCTAACTGCATTTATTTCTGAAGTTTCCAGGAGTTTCTGTAAGCATATGGAAGAAACCGTGCACTTTTGATTAAAGACTGATACTGTTGCTGCTTTAGTGTTTTGGTTTTGCTGTGGTTTTGAGGTTCATTTTTGTTGTTTGTTTTTATGAAACAGCTCTGTATCTTGCACATTTCAACTTTTCAGTGTTTAAATCTGCAAATTAAATTTATTTATTTGTTTTTCTTTCGTTCTTTTTCTTNTCTTTCTTTCTTTCTTTCTTTCTTTCTTTCTTTCTTTCTTTCTTTCTTTCTTTCTTTCTTTCTTTCTTTCTTTCTTTCTTTCTTTCTTTCTTTCTTTCTTTCTTTCTTTCTTTCTTTCTTTCTTTCTTTCTTTCTTTCTTTCTTTCTTTCTTTCTTTCTTTCTTTCTTTCTTTCTTTCTTTCTTTCTTTCTTTCTTTCTTTCTTTCTTTTTCTCTCACTCTCTTTCTCTCTCTTTCTCTCTTTCCACTTTCTTTCTTCTGCAACCACAGAGGAAACAGGAAGATAAAAGGGGACCATGGAGACCAAGAAAGTAAGCATCTGAGGTAGCAGCCCTTGCAGCTACAAACACTTTAATATTTCATGTTTCAGCATGCTTTTTAATGGCCTCATAGCAATAAGGGGCTGGAAATATATACATATACATACATATTTTTAACCTCTAATGACTTTAATTAGATTTTTCCCATAGGGCTTCTTATTTGAAATCAAACTTGTTCACCATTTCCCATGTTTCCTTGGGAAAATCATTGTGATACTTCAATAGTTCAACATTTGAACTTTGCAGACAGATTTTTTTTGTTCCAGGAAGCCTGAGCTAAGGAGAGCCTCTGCTAAAACTGGGGGTTCTGTGTTCCCTCACAGAAGAAGCAATGGGCTTAGGACTTGGCTACTCAGCCATTTCCATCTGGTCTTACTTTTTACCTCAAGACTTTCATCAGAAGTTCTGCAGTTGTGAGGGGAAACTGATCTGGATTTTCAGCCTCTGCTGCATCATTTACAGCACTGTGGAATAAGATGCTTTCTTCCACTTTGGGGACACAAGGATCTTGAACATCTCCCATTTTCCAGCCAGTCAGTGAAACATCAGTCTATCAACACAGCTCTGGTTTTGTGAGAACGCTCTTTGTTCCCTTCAAACAAAAGTCTTAAAACCTCAACCATTTTGTAAAGCAGAACTGTCGCTTTCTGGTCATCATGATATAATAAGAGCCCAAAGTAGTTGTCACTGAAATCAAAATGGTTTTCTACTAAGTTTAAGGAATTCTGGATCTGAGCAGCTCTTTTTGGCAGTGTTGTGTAAAAACTGTCAGCAAAACAAAAGGTGTTTGTAGGATCAGTTTCTTTGCAAAATGCTTCCACAGACCTCAAGTGAGACTATCTAGCCCATCAGTTAGCTTAGCAGCTTTGAATACAATAATGTTAATTTGGACTTATTCAACAGCATTGCTAGGCCATTGCCTAGATGAAAAGGCCGAGGAAATATTACTAAAATGCCTCTGAGAGGCTTAATTGTGTCCATGCAGGATGTCCTAGAAAGCCTGAGCAGGCTGCGACCCATATACTACAGCATTTTCAGGGGAGGAAGACGCTCACTGTGGCTTTTAACCTTCCCCCTTTCTCTAAAGGAAAGTCACTCCCAGGGCCCCCTGGCTACGACAAACGAGCTTTCTTGGCCAGGGGAAGCATTCCTGATGGTGGCAGGCTTGCAGAAGCAGTGGCATATCACTCCCTGGACGTGCTGCGTTTGGAAACTCAAGACAGTTCCCCCTCCGACAGGTAACTGATTGGATTAAGAGGCCTGTCTGACAGCATGTCTGTTCAGCCACGCGGGCTAATCAACCTCCCCGTCCTGCCTGCTAATAAATCCAGCACCGGGGACCATTCCGCTTGATGATCTCTCCTTGGGGAGTTTTTAAGGCTCCTCTCTGTGAAAACTACTTGGAGTCTATTAAAATTGCAGCTCTGCTGTTGTCATGTAGTCCCAGAGAGTCATGGGAGGTGCCTGTCACGCAGGTGGAGGTAGCTATTACATATTCAAGTGAAAAAATAGCCCCTTCTTTGAGAAGACAGACATTCCCACCAGCAAAGGGAATAAAAGGACCTTTGTTCATCTCTCAGCCTGTCATGCTAAAGGATGAGACTTAGGAAAAGAAATATGATTCAATACCACACTCACTGTACAGTGACTGTAGTGCTGAAAACACACACAACGCATTTGCTGAAAGGATTAAGCAAAAGACTAATTCTTTCTTGGCTCTAATTCATTAGCTGGCTCTGCTGCTTCTACTCTTCAGATATGCGTGTTCCCAGTCAGCTTTTCAGGACTCCAGGAATGAAACAGCAGGCTCTCCTAGCCTACTAGACACAGTGTCTCAACTACAGCTTAGTAATTCCACGATAGGAGCATTTGCTTTGCTTTGCTTGGGGGACAGGCTTCTACCCTAGCTTGTCTACTTGCAATCAACCCCTAAAGGACACTGCCTGCATAAATTAGAAAACAGCAATTGTAGGATTTTTAATATACATACATAAGATGTATAAGTAAATTACAGTTTTAATTATTTTCTTGGATTTGTGTTTGGAGAACCAATGGGAGGCAGTCTGAGAAAGGCTGAGTGCAGCAAGACAATGAAAAATCTTCCAGGTTGTTAAGCTGCTGTGGCTTTTGACTCAGCCACCACATGAAAGGAACATAAAAACTAATATCCTTTGTTGTTTAAGATAAAAAGTTAATGAATGCAGAATCACAGGTCAAGTTGCTGCAAAATATTACTGTGAGATTTTAGCTTTTGTTTTCACTGAGTGGTCTGCAGAGGCACATTCTGCATCCATATCAGGCTTGGGAGAAACTTCCAGCATCCCAGTATTGACAATACAGCAGAAATATTCAAGCTGTTCAAATGTCTGGCACATTCATAATGTATTGTAAATGACTAAGAAGGAGTGAAATGTGTGTCTGATTAACCATACTAGATTGTATAATTGCCAAATAATTTAAAACGATGAACAAGCAGTCTTAATGGCTAGAGAGATCTCCTTCCCTGAGCAAAGATTCCTCTATTCCTCCCCCCTCCCAGGGCAACATAATAGAATTTGCTCCAAATGCAAGATGCTGCATGGCGTTTTCCCTTTGTGCCTGGATGCTGTCCCTATGTTTTTGTACTGCTGTCCTGGCATTCACAGCGCAAACTCATATAATGTCTAGAAGATCATTACATCGATAGCTGGGACATTAATTCTTCTCACAAATTAGCGTGGAAACCATAATAACGTTAAGGGACTAGTACTCTAGGCTGGATTTAAGCAAGTGACCCAAGGACTGAAGGGTTTGTTTCCTGTTACTGCTCCCTGGAGCCATTCAGTCCCACATTAACAGTTCTTGGGAATAATTAAATGTAGAGTCAACATCAAGCATATCCTGTGAGCAAACTGCAGGTACAATTCTTCCATCTCATGACACATATGTTAAACTATACGACCAAGTAGCAAGGGTTTCATAGATTTGAAATCTTTTTCTCCCTGTCCTTCCATTGCAGCAAAAGGCAACTTGGTGTGGCAACCAGTGTAAGTCTATGAAACACTCAAGACACGCATGGAGGGCATGGGGGCTTCACAAAGTGATTTCCAGGATATCCTGGTGCCTTCAGGCTAAAGGAGCTTTTCTATGATATTGCTTCACACACGAAAGGATGCTTCCCACATGGATATCATAGCCCCAGCATGTTGTGTGGACTGGAGAGGAGGAAGGATTATTTGACAGACTGCTGTAAGTTTTGTTCATGAAGCCATTTAGTACAGCCAGATCAGTGGATTTGTGGAAATCATGTGCTAGGCTCTGGTTAAATGTAAGTTTTGTGAATTGTCATGTCTCACCTCCGAATACAAGAAGCTGTGAGTTAGCTGATATGATTCATTATACAGTTAAGACAAATCCCAACCCTATCAGATCATCAGTTTCATTTAAAAAAATTGTTCTCTTTGCAATGGTTTCCAAAATGATTAAATGGGCATGCTTCACCCTTTCCAAAGCTTTCTCTATTCTAGAAGCTAACAGAGGCAGCCAACAGATGCAGCAGTTTGTGCAGCAGTCTCTGAATTCTGCTTTCACAGCTTCTGGACCTTCAGGGGACAAGGCCCAAGACCATTGTGGAATACCTGGGAACCCCCTGAGAAACTTGAAGGTACCTGCTGCTGCCAGGTATGGACAAGGTAACAGGAGCCACAGGGGTGTGGGTCCAAGAAAGCTCTACAAAATTCTAATGAATGTGATCAGCTGTCTTTGACCTAGGGTACCCGGAGTCTTTGTTACAGCTATCTCCTTATTAGTAAAGGTTGTACACCATTTTAGCCTGTGTTCAGGAGATGCCTAGTGCATAGCTCCTAGATGTAAAGTTTTGTGCAGAAGACTACAAAGAAAGGGTCCTCAGCTGAATTCATACCAGCATAAGCAGTCTCAGACATGATGGTGAGATACCACAGGGCAGTTTCCCTAGCATGGATTGGACCAGTTGCCCCAACCAAGGCAGAGGCTTTGATGTAGACTGAGCTTCAGATGGCCAATGCAGCCCTCCAAGTCCCAGGCTGCAGAGAGTGCCTGGGGCCTCTCTCTGATATCAGGAGAGATGGCCCTCTTCTGCAGGAGGTGTGTCATCATAGAGGTGCTGTGCCACCAAGTGGAGGAGTTATAGGAGAAAGTGAGCAGGCTGCACAGCACCAGAGAAGATGAAAGGGCAGGATCTTCTCTGAGACACAACAGCTTGAAGAGCCCTAGACTCTAACTGCAGTAGAAATGCAGACAGTTCCCACTCCTTCTATTAAGGTAAGTGCAACCTCTGGAGAAAGGGAGAGATGGAAGCTGGTGACTTCTGGCACCAAGAGGAAGGCTCCTGTCCCACCTAAGGACTTACATGTACAAAATAAGTTCACCACCCTCAAAGTTGAAAAGGAGCCAGATGTTCCTTCAAGGAAAGGATTTGGGCCCCTTGGCCCTAAACCATGTAAGACCACCAGGAAAACACAGTGAGTGATAGTAGTGGGTGAATCCGTGCTGGGGGGGACAGAAGCCGACCTGAACTATCATCTAGAGGGATTTCCTGTGTGCCATGGGGCCTTGATCTGGGATGTTGTGGAGGGACTGCCAAAGCTTATCCAACCCTTTGACTATTACAACCTGCTATTCTTCCATGTGGGCACAAATGATAACTCCAGGAGAAAGCTGGTCAGTTATCAAAAGTCGCTACAATGCTCTGGGGGAGGTAGTCAAAGGCATGTGGGCTCAGGTGGTGTTCTTCTCAATCCTGCCAGTAAAGGGAAAGAGTGTAAGGAGAAGGGCACTTATAGGACAGGTCAAACAATAATTGGCTGCAGAACTGGTGTTGGCATCAGGGTTTTGGGTTCTATGACAAAGGGACCCTGTTTGCATATCACTGTGTGCTTTACAGAGATGAGATCCACCTCACTACACAGGGTAAAGCTATTTTAGTCAATACGATGGCTAACCTGGTAAGAAGAGCTTCAAACTGGGAGTGACAGGGAAAGGAGAGAATAACCAGCAGCCCTGTCACCTCCAGCATTTGCATATAAGCAAGGAAGTTCTTACAAGGCACCATGATGGAGAAATCCCCCAAACCCTTTCTAGGAACTCAGCATGCTGGGATGCCTCTCTAAAGTGTATGTATACTAATGCATGCAGAATGGGGAATAAACATGCAGAGTTAGAGATGTGTGTAAAGTTGCAAGGCTACAATCTTTCACAATTATGGAGACATGACGGGATGGCTCCCATGACTGGTGGGTTGCAATGAAGTGATACAGACTCTTCAGGAAGGACATTGTGGGAAAACAAAGAGGGGGTGTTGCCCTTTATGAGAGTTGGGCTCGATGCTGGAGTGCATTGAGCTCTGCCTGGGGATGGATGAGAAGCAGAATGAGAGTTTATGGGTTAGGTTTAAAGGGAGGATAGAGATAGGTGACATTATAGTGAGTGTCTGCTACAGGCCACCTAACTGACCAGGTAGGAAAGCAGATGAGGCCCTTTGCAGACAGTCAGGAGCAGCCGCATGTTCACAGGCACTGGTCTTCATGGGGGACTTCAACCATGACAATATCTGTTGGAGGTACAACACAGCAGGACATAAGCAGTCCAAGAGGTTCACTGACGATAACTTCTTCCTCCAATTGATGGAGGAGCCAACAAGGAGAATTGTTCTGCTGGACCTCCAACTCACCAACAATGAGGGGATTGTTGGAAATGTGAAGGCCAAAGGCAGCCTCAGCTGCAGTGACCATGAG
>VXAL01018232.1:18934-29583 GCA_013399475.1 Chauna torquata | reverse complement strand
AAATAGCTTCATGCTGCAAAATACTCTTTTCACATTTAGGCCTTGTGCCTGTCATTTGCTCCACACAGACAGGCCTTCCCACGCAGGGACCATAATCAGTGAGATGGTAGTCAGGACTGCATGGGATGAGATTCAATTTTTCCACTCAGAAGGGCATTTCATCTCTCTCAGTTGAACCTAGCACGCAGAGAGAATCCAGTGTGAATCTGGATTCAGGCTTGTGGTTGTTTAAATGTTGATTTTGATTCAGAATGGTAGGTATATGTCCTTTCTTTTAATCTGTTCCTATATGTACAAAATACTGAAACTTTGAACGCAGCAACCTTTGAATCATTTTGAGTGCAACTTTTCTACAGTCAAGCATTTTTTGTCTTGAAAATATTAGAACTTGCTATTTTTAATTATCGTGACTCAGATTAAACACACTACTGTTTCAGTAGCGAGTGTGTTGCTTGCTTTTTTAAAAAACAAATCCGTGTTTGAAAGTGTGTTTGAAATGTATCCTTGTAAACAATCCAGTGTGGTGTTATTGGCAATGTTATTAAAGTTCTCTTACTCATATTTATCAAGATACTTGTGTTTATGAAATAATATGCATCTTCTCATGGAACACATCATCTGGATTGCAAAAAAATTCCGTCTCCTCTCCCAAATCTTTCCTGACATCTCAAATATTTTCTGTGATCTTCAGAAAACTTGCTAGTTGAGTTTTTCTCATTCCATTATTTTTGTACTTCATCATTACCAACTTAGGCTAGCAAACCCTTGCTGTGACAGCCCCATCTCTAATCCCCACATGCAGACTCATTGTCTTGCTCTGTAAGCTCCTAAAGGAAGGGAACACCTTGTCTTCCTCCAACAGCAGGGAGTGTCTGCAACACTCTCGGCTTCTAGCCCAAAGATACTAGACTATGATTGCGTGCAGAGATAAAGTCCAGTAAGATGACAATAAGCACAGAAAAACTGGGTTGTGTCTCAAGAGCAGTGGTGTGAAATATCATGTTATTGTGTGCAGTATTATTGAAACTGTTGGAAGAAATTTTTCTTTGAAAACTAAATCTGTTTTAGATTGCTGACATACTGTTTAACCTTTCATCCAGAGTTGGGTACATTTAGACAAGAAACACCAAGCAGCTGCCTCACAAATAGTATTCTGTCCAGAAGAGAGACTGCCACATTCTAACAAAAAAAGAATTGCTTGGAAATATTTAAGCTCATTTTCCCTCTTGCTTATTCATTACAGATCTGTCAGCACGTATACTTATACATATGACGTGCACAAAGGGCCAGACTTTTTGCTAGCTGCTTAAAAATTAACTGAAGAGGATTCAGGGTGAAGGGCATTTCTTTTTCTTTCTATCCCCACCCCATGCTTGAGTCAGACACAGCATCTAGGCCCTTACAGAAACGTTTCTACAGTGGCTGGAAAAAGCACTACTCTGTATAGTGTTTTCTGTATCTTGCTGAAAGCCAGAAACAATTAAGACTGTCCATGGACGTTCAGCATGGGCCCAGCGCACGCTTCCATGAGATCCTAAGGATTACCATTTATCCTGAAGGGAATGCTTCAACCATAACCTAGCCTTTGCCTTATGAAATTGCTGTATACCTGTCAGGCAAGACAAATCCTGATTGCCTGTAATGCACGGTGTAGTTGCAGACAACAGCAGTACCCTTTAGCTAACAGCAGTAACCTCTCTGGTTAGTGGTGGAAGGAAGGATGGAGTTATACTCTGTTCTACATTTGCAATGTAAACACCACCCCCACACACAAACAAAAAAAAACCACCAGTGTACTGTCTACTTCTCTTCTGCACTGTGCTCGCTTGCCATTAATATACTTCTTTACGTGTGATTTTGTCTCCAAGGCACAGTCCCACCTTACCAGCCAGGATAAGGAAGCACAGAAAATGTGGGGGTAAATTAATGTTAACCCTGTCAGGTAGCACAAATTAAATAATCAGTAATGGTGGAATAATAGCATACTACACTAACAAAGAAAACTAGAATAGACAATGCAAATACATGGAGTGGCCAGCATTGATCCTGTAATTCCCTGTACTGTAAGCCTGCTTGTTCTTCTGCACCCCATCCGCTATCCCTACTGTCCCTAACAAAACAAAAACTGGCTTTCAGAAAGGCTCCAGTCTCAAGCAGAGCAGGCTCCAGCAGCAGAGCAGAGCTGTGGTTCTTCCTGATGTAGGAGGGAAGGAAGAGATCAGCTCCTGTGGGCCGACTGGACAAGGTGAACTACAAACATCTGCACATTATTCTGCACTTGCTTCCTTTCCCCTTGCCTGCTGTGTCTATTCAGACAGTGAGATCCTTGGATCAGTGAAATTTCTTTTTTACATTTATTTACCCTACTAAGCATATTAGAGACTGAATTTCACCTCAACTTTCACACTGTAGCAGGCACAAGCTCACCAGTGGCAGGGAGTAGTATGCCATCTAGGCTGCTGCTGCGTGAAGGCTATTGTAAAAAAAAACTAATAATACAGATTCGTTATAAATTACAGATTATGTGAAGAATTGAAGTACTATGTGCATTAGACAGCAAATCAGGTAATTCTAGGATCGAATCATGATTTTACCTGTATATTCATCTGAAAAGGTTGCCAGTGTGAGTGGGTTGGGTGTTGTGTCACAATCTATACTTGTGATTTCTAAAAAGAAAACAAAAAGTCACGTACAAACAACACAGAGGAACCAATTCCAGAAACTGCATAAGGTAAAAGATCTTATGCCATATAAAACATATATAAACTAATTCAAATTAATCTGAAAGATTTATCATGGTGGTACCTCAACATAATTTTCAGGGTTTAAAACAATACAACAACATTACTTGGAGTAGATAAACTTTGGTGGCTTAGGTCCCAATCTACCCTTGTCCTGGCCCCCCCACTCCGTCCCCAGTTTTTTCAATTAATAACTTAAAGATAAGCAGCTATCAAAAAAGATTGAGAAAATGACTAGATACAGATTTTTTCTTCCTTTGTACCTTGACCAAAGCGAAACTTTGGCTTTATCACTTAACAGTAATGAATCACTATACACTAATTTCCTGCTGAACATACGCGAAAATCGTAACCAATGTTCCTTTTGGACATTGTCCCAGCAAACGTTTTCTACTCCCAAGAAAGCTGTAAACACAAACCTATTCACCACAGAATTGCTAGCAAGAAACAAAGAGGTTAGGGTAAAGGCACATTGATTTGCCTGAAATTTATTCACCTTAAACTTTTATAGCAGCTGGCACTTTTAAAGTATGGTTTTATTCTGAGAAGTAGTTTTTGTAAGTGGTTTCCACCACCCTCTCTACATTTTCTCTGTATCATAAAACGGGACGGACTTCTTTTCTAGATCTACAAATATACACAGAGAAGTCACACCAGATTTTCTCCTCCTTCCCTGACCAGAATTACTCAGCAAAGCTGCCACAGCACAATCTATATTCTGATGGATACTTGTGCATCTTTCATGGTCTTACATGGGTTTGCATCAATGCCAAGCATGTCCCCACTCTTCTCCTTGTCATCATTACTGTGTACTCAAACTGACAGTTGGCAAAAGAAATAGTGGGCTATTTCTGCCTGTTAGGCAGATGCCTTCGTATCTGCACCACTCTACAGAACCTCATTTATTAGGGAACAGTGGATGGATTTCTATGCAAGTAACTGAACGAACTCCTAGAGAATACTTCTACAGCGAGCAGCTGCTGGTTATGGGAGTAATTTGCTCCCTCCGTCTCTAAGTATTCAAAAGCCTACTTTGGAAAGCAGGGCTCTATACTAATGAAAAAGATCAGAAAGCTAGAAGCTTGAAATTGGTTGAAATGTTACATCATATTTGAATAAAGGAAATTCAATAAAAATAATAAAAATGATAAAAAACTACTCCAATCTAATATAACAGAACAACAGGAATACAAGCGATCCCAACTTCAGAACTATGCCTTACCACACTCAGCTTCAGCCTAGGTATCTTATTCAATGTCTGCTGCAGATATAAAATAACAAACCCTGAAAGTTCAATGAGAACTTGTAAAAACCCACTGTATATACAATAGCAGTGATTTTCAACTTGCAATCACAGAGCCTCTTAAGGTCCATGGACCACTTCCGTGAGCAAAAAGAAGATTGCTTGTTCAGATATTGTTAATTTATCAGGCAACAGATCAATGTATTCTAAACCTCTAAGACTGTAATTTATATGAATTTAATAAATTTAATTTTGTTCTATTTCAATAAAAACAAGACTAGAATCACAAACATTTATAAAAATAACATTACTTACTTTGTGCGTCAAGACAGATGAACATAACCCCACTGATCAAAGCAAAACCCACAGACCTTGAAAGCGCCATGAGCACTGCAGAAAAAATACACTACTGAAGGCAAAAACAGATGGTTGTTTCTCATATACAATATTTGTAAAGAATAATTTCATTTGCCATATTAGAAGTTCACAACTATCTTGACAAATGCTTCAGTGACAAGGGAAAAGACTACAATAAGCCTTTGAGAAAAATCCATGGACTATATACCACGCTTATCATTTTCAGCTTCTGCGATCAAAGTCCCTTTTGGGCAATAAAAATAAACCAACAAGGAAATACCACTTCTTGTGTTACAGCACAAACAATAAAATCTATTTTAAATTTTAGTCTTTAACACAGAGATGAAAATAAATAAATTTGCAATTTAGTACTTGCAAGATGTCCTGACCAATAGGAGAGAAACCTACATATTCCCTGGAAAACTAAATGGGGTGCCAAATAGCAAAGGAACTAGCATTGCCCCTTTTGACCTCCTAATAATGGTAGAGTATCTTCTCATAAGTCTGTTCCACAAGGAATAAATTTAAAACTTCTGTTGCAAGAACAGTAGTTACTATTTGATGTGATGAGAAGAGACATCTCTGAAATGTGCCTAGTGTTTTATAGATAGTGTATGTTCAGAATAGGTTTAGCAGGCAGTTAAAACACTTCAATTTAATTTCCTCCAAAAAAAAAAAAAAAAAAAGACACTAAAAGCTTGCAGAAGACTTTCAAAGACTACAAATGACTGGGCTGATCATGAAGTTTGTTTCAAACGTCAGGATGTAAATATACCTTTAATTCAAAGGGACAACCGATTATGCAGTAAGGAAACTGCTGCCAAAGCAAGGTGTTTTTGTGTTTGTGTCAGCACTTGTTTTGCCACCATGGATACGAAAGTAATTACTATAGCTTCAGTGAAAATGCAAAACAATAAAATTGCACATAACTAAAAATAAAGTCATCATTATGCTTTCCTAGCCTTACGTAATTGAAATGGAAGTGTGGGAGCAGTTCAAGCAGAAGGGTTTGAAAGTATGAAAAGAAGTTTAATCACAGGCACCATCTCTTTTGAACAAGGGCCACATCCAGCCATGATTATACATTCAGTGATGTTATTACTAGAGCAGTACTAAGGCAGTCATTTTTCTGCCCCTGCATAATTGCTCCCTGCATCCATGATGGCCAGGTCCTAGAAAGGTTATTCAGCAAACTACAGAATACAGATCTGTGCAGAGATCTTCTCCTTGGAAGGAGAAAGAGTGAGTGCCTAAAAAAGTTGGCTAGAGATATTTTTCAGTGAGAGAAATTTCCTGAACATGTTCAAGTTGGCTAGAGATATTTTTCAGTAAATTTCCCGATCACATTCACTGAAAAGCATCATATATATTTGTGCTATCGCAGCCGGGTCAGAGGCTACAAAAGCTCATGCTTGCATCAAAAAGTTGTTCTAACAACCAATCCTCTTGACCACTGGAAATATTTCCGTGCTGGAATCTTAACCCACTAATGAGGATCTACTTCTAGGTATTCTAAATCACAGTAAAGGCAAAACAGCTTCAGTGTTTTCTGGGACCTCTGATAGCAAGGTCAATGAGAAATCATACAAGACCCTAAAGTATTAAACTCTAGAAAGATCTCCCTCGTTATCTACGGAGAGGCAGTCTAGTGGCTGAAGGAGATAGGTCATTAGTGTATAGAAACCCAGTGCAAAAACAAGTTTAAGTTGAAGGTCACCCACATGCAGGCATAGAATTAAAACTACTGCTCAGATGCAGCTCAGTGCTGTTACCACTCTTTACAAGCTGCAACAGCTGCTTAGCTGAGATGGTCCTAGTCCAAGGCTGCCATGCAGAATTCTTCCTTCCTGCTCAGCTATTCTTTTCTGTGATCAGCACTTCAAGCTCAGACTTAAAGAGAGGCATCGTGACAGTCTCTGCCATCATCAGACATCCCATAATTGAATCAATCCCTGAACAGAGTTCAGAAGAAGGTCATTTGTCTTCTACACTTAGTACCCAGGGAAAGAGAAGGATGAGATGCTTTGTAACACCAAACAAGCTATATAACAGGCAGGAATACAACCAGGAGGGGCCAGGGTGGGAATAAAGAGATTTAAAAAACAAAAACAAAAAACCAACAAAAAAGTCATTTCTTTAACTGACAGTTGCTCACAGAGGCAAGTGTCCAGAACACAACCAGAATACATCAGCCCAGCAACCAGCTACGTAACTGAGGACAGTGTTGACTGCTGAGCACCCAGGGCACAACAATGGAAAACTGGGATACGCACTCCTCCCACACCAGACTACAAGTGACAGGCATCTGCCGAGGGCTGTGTGGGAGTGTGCGGTCCTCCCAGACTGACGAGGTTGCCCACTTTCAACAGCCGTACCACCTACCAAATTAGTGTCCAAAGCCCTTGCTACTCCCCAGCTAGAGGAGATGTGCAGTCCTGTGCAACTTTCTGTCACTTGATGTAGCTTTCAAACTGGCTAACTGGGTGACTGTTGCATCAACCTCCACCACCATGATGCTCAGAGACAGGAAGTTATTAACTTTAGGGGCACAGACATTCTGTGCTGTAACTTGGCCTCAAGCCTGGAAAAGCCTTTGAATTTTTTTTTATTTTTTTCCCCTCCTCTCCTCTAAACTCTCATATAGATAGCCAAGAGGGGATTCAACAGTAAATGTATTCCTGCTGTAAGATAAATAAAGTGCAGTCTCCCTTACTTCCTAATTATTCCTAAGAAATAGAGAACAAACTCTCTGGCCACAATTCAGAACACAGTGGTGCAGTTCATACAGATTAGATTTCACCAAGAATAGCTGCAGGAGGAATGTCTTCAGCATCTGTTTATGAATGCTGCTCTCTTGGTCGCTAAGAATACCTTAAGGCTTCACATTTGCCTAGAAGGTACCTGAAAGAGCAAGGAGCTTCACCTAATTGTTCAAGCAAGCATCTGATATAAAGGAGCAGTTTCACAATGCAATGCAGTATGTCTGTACTCAACAACAGGAAAATGTTTAAAAAAATCAATTCTCTTCTTGCAAACATAAGCATCCTCTCAGTCAAATATGATCATGCTGTTCAGTTTTGTGTTTACTTACTGGGGCAACTGTATGTTCATATTTCTCTTAACACGTCCTCTTTTTTTCTTGGAACCATTACTGTGGCTAAATTTAATATTCTGGCCCTTTCTCCCAGATTTCGAGACATTAAGGCAAAGCTTCACAGTGCAGCAAGGGAGTTTAAACACACATGTAACAGTGGGATATATGCAGTAGTCTTCCCATATAGCAACTGCACATATACAGGACATCCATATATCAAATTCTACAAACAGAATAATGGAAACTAATCCTATTCATAGATTTATCAGACTGTTTAAATGGTATGATCAGTACTGCAGCAGTGGGAGGCAAAGTTAAATATGTTTTTAGCACAGCTTAGTTTGACATTTTGCATACTTGGGTCATTTGCAGGGCAGCTCACTCAGGAACTTTTAATCCAGCTTCAAAACTCAATGCAGATAAAAATACTGTCAAGTTCTTGTAGATTTGGGATAGCTCAGCCTTCAACCATATCCTGATCTTGACAGATAAAAAGCCTGTGTCATGATGCTGCAATTTAATCACAAATATACAAGCATGATTGAATCCGTAAAAGAAACATTTATGTACTTACTTAGTTCTTACAAGTATCCATAAAAAACCCACACACTTCTTAAATCAATAACTTTTATTTCCATTAAACCAAGGCAAAATTTCAAAATTAATACAAGATAAAAATTCAAGGTGGTTGGCAAGGGGAAAAAAAGACTGCACATCATGTATGCAATTGTTATATGCTCAAAAATATTTTTGAATATAACAATACTGGCATGTAAAAGTGGCATTTTCCGCACACAACAAAACCAGCAGGATTTTCCCTCCTTTTCTAGTCAGTAGTTCTAAGAAAACTAAACATACATGCAGCCTGCAACTTTCAAAGCAAAGTTTACCATTTGGAACAATCCCCTATCAGAAGTCACAAAATCATAGCAAAACACTTATTCTGTTCCACTTTTTTACTCAGCAGATTTTAAATACTTCCAGCAAACAACAATCAGTCTTCCAATCTTCACTATAGGTGCCTAAAGCTGCGGTACTACTTGCAAACAGACGTAAGGCATGAATAAAGCCTTATTTATTTAATACAGGTTAAAGAGCTCCTGCAAGGTTACCACTCCTGCCCCAAAGCAAAGCCATTGAAATCCACAGTTTTGCCCGTTAGTTTCATTGGGCTTTGAATTTGCATTGGACAAAATACATAATAAACAACATCCCTTTTTAATTTATTAAAAATCTTCCACCTTGAAAGCAATATTTTCAAGTACTGCTATCCTAGTCTTCTAATGCCTATTGAAAATCCTCAAGAAACCAGACAAAAAAGCTTGAATGGAGAGAAGAGTGCCTTTCAAAGACGATCCCCCTCTCCTTGCCCCACCCCGTCATCCCCCCCAGGATCTTGTGGACTTAACTCCAAACTCACAATTTATTTTACAGCTGTGGTCCAGAATAAACTTTCCCTGAGCGCTCTTTCTACCTGTTTCAAAAAAGTCAGAATGTGTTTACTTGAATTCAGCCATTATTATTGCCATTATTGCTATTTTCTTTGCTAATATGTGAACTATTTCTAGGCAAGTTATTTCATTTTGGTAGCCCTGGATTTTACATATACACAAACTTGTATTCTATTGCTCCAAATACGGAACTTGAAAGTGCATCTGACTTCTAAACAGTATTATTCAGGCAGGTTTCAGAAAGAAACTAGACCCAGAATATCTACATGCACAAATCTTCACAATGATTCCTCTCAATTGAAAGATGCCTAATTAATAGCGTATCTGCTAGGAAACTTAGTTGTACGGAGTCACTAACAGATGGAACTGCTTTGCCTCCTAAGGTCTGGATGTTAGAAAGGAACAAGACTATTAATACACAAGAGGAATCAGATATGGTATGGAAATAAGTATGAATTTCACACACAAGTAAAGCAAGTGTTTCACATGCAAGATGCAATACTGCATCATCACGGCATTTCAATAATCTTTGGAGGTCTAGTCTCCACCTGTTAGCAACCTTCACATGAATGGGAGTTGTGTGGATATATGGAAGAAAGCCTCAGAACTGCATTAAAACTCTGCTTAAACTAGTCTAAGTCACAGCTATTGTATTGTCACTGACTTTTAATGCAAATCCCCAGAGGACTTACCTAAAATGTACTACCAAATACAACATAATATACATATATATATAGATTCTAGCAGTGTTAACACTGCTGACTGTACCCAGAATTCAGTAGTCTTGCTTCTTCCTTTTCAGTATTTCTATCATACCAAAACGCATATTTATATCTTCCCCCATAAATAAAGTTAGTTGAATAAGTTAACTTCATATGTTTATAAAACATTTTCTATGCAACTCAACACAATAGCCTAAAAAGCAATTAAATTTAAATTTAAGAAATAGTATATTTACAATTAAAATAAGTACAGACCTTATCGGATTTGCATTCATTTATCACACAAAATAATTTACAAAGCTTAAAGTAATAAATAAGTCACTGCTTATCAAGTTAAAGCTTTTGGAGATATGCGTTCTCCGTATGTCAGAGTGCCGTACAGCTTCAGGAAGGAGTGATGTATTCTGGCTATAGTTTTTTCATGAGTCCTTATGTTGGACGGCCTTGACCAAAACGGGGTTTTGACCTGGATTAAGAGCACAAAAGAAACATATGTAGGTTATTACAGCTAGAATTTCTTTACTTATTATGAAGTCAACTCTCTGGTTCATCATTTGTTTGAAGTTGTCTTCATGTTAAAGTGTGTTATGAGAGGAGGAAAAAATCTCATGTTCAACTCTGTTGAGAAAGCTGCCTTTCTGCCAGTATACCTGCAGCCCCAAACTATATATTTAAACAAATATATGCAGTTCAAAGAACTATGATGTCAAATAACTTTTTCAAATTGCTAATTCTGCAGTCATGTGCATTTACTTCTTTTTCAAATTGCTAATTCTGCAGTCATGTGCATTTTTGGACAGAAAGACCTGCAAGAAATTCCTCTGAAAACATATCTGAAGCATTCCAAAGCATCCTTAAAAATTTCTCAGCAACTTCATTATAAGGTTTAGCTCAAGAGACTGACCTGCTGGCCAAATTATGACCAGTTCTAGGCTCTACAACCAAACAGTGTGCCAGCACCTAAGTTAATTTTTCTTTTATCCTTATAAGGTGTAGATGACCAATATGCAGTAGTGAAAGTTTTTTTTTTTTTTTTCTTCT
>VXAL01018232.1:431-13194 GCA_013399475.1 Chauna torquata | reverse complement strand
TCAAGTCAAACTACAAAAATTTTCACGTAACTTTTTTTTTCTTCTTTTTTTTTTTAATTAAATGAACTGGTACACTCCAATCTCTTCCATTTAAGACAAAAATAATAACAAAGTGCCTCAGTTCAAGTGGCTCATTATTAGCGTGGAAAGGAAAAGCTTTTTTTTTTTTTTTGGTTTCCACATTCTTAAACCCTTTATCACAAAACAAACAAAACAAAAAAGTGAAAATCATTTTAGAATATACAGAGCTTATCTTCAATGTAGACAAAATTTTAGCCACATCCACTAGTCATTTCATAATGTCATATAAACAGAACGATAGTACTAAAACAAACAAAAAAACCCACAAACCCCAAAACGTGCCAAAACTACAGCCATGTAGCCTCCGCATTTTTTTCCCAAATGTTTATCTAGGCCAAACTTCAAAACAGTCATTTGATAGCCTTCCCTGCAAAATATGCCCTCGATCAACTTTGAGGACATCTCCGATGTGAACAGTTGCAACTTTCCTTGTTTGCCAATGTTTTTTTGATGACACTGAGCAATGGAGTAATTTGTATCTAAACAAAGAAAACACTAGAAATAAAACTGAAGTAATTTTTTATTCAAAAAACTGCTAAAGTTTAAAGCTTCCTTACAGAAGGATTCTGCTGCCTTGAGTCTTTATCTCTAAAATTCCAGGGAGGATGACTATAGAGACTATTGTTGTACCTGGTTTCCTGCATACTTCTTCTTCATCCCCCACTTCATCCTCAGTGACCTCTGAGCCAGTGGTATACTCTTCTTCTTCAGATAACAATGACTGCTGCTTCTAATCAACAGGAGGAGAGTGCCACAGATTATAAGTGAGGCTTGATTCCTATTTAGTGATACACCAAATTTGTCCCAAAGGAGTTGTCTTCAAATCTAGCTCCGTATCTTACTGAGGTGTCTGTGTGCAAAGTCAGGTCAGAGAACATTGTTCTCATATGTTGAGAAAGTAATTTCAAATCTTTGCTTAGAATGTTTTGGCAAATATTTTTCATTTGTATTTCTTCCAGGTGGTCAAACATTATAAGAGGTTGCCCAAAGAGGCTGTAGTCTCTCTATTTTCAGAGATACTCAAGAGTTGACTGGATATAGACAAAGTGATAAAGCTCTGAAGTTGAGTCTAACTTTAAAGTTGGTCCTGATTTGAGAGTGGGAGGAAATATCTAAGATGACCACCAGAAATCCCTTCCCAGCCTATATTAATTTGCAATTCCGTGTTTAGCATCCACAACATTGCTGGATGTATTTTTTTTTCTAATTAATAAGAAAATTCAAGTTTTGGTAGCAAATATCTGAGCTAGTCACGTAGTCACAGAATACAGTAAACTACAAGATTATTTAGGGTTCTGCTAAGGCTTGCTGTATCTTGCATACAGCCTGAAACTGCTGAGATGCTCAGTAATTAAGCAACACAGAGCATGCATGTTGCAGTGCACTACAAATACACACAGATTCTGTACAAAGTTAA
The DNA here is from genome assembly GCA_013399475.1 of Chauna torquata. NCBI lineage: Eukaryota > Metazoa > Chordata > Aves > Anseriformes > Anhimidae > Chauna > Chauna torquata. Next base: position 11,696 of record VXAL01018232.1, on the reverse strand, counting down.
TGCATTAATAATTTATTGCAAGCTGGTCTGGAATATCTGGTTGGCTTCCTTTGTGAACGCACCCTAGTATCTAAAATTTTTTTAGATCTCTGTACATTATAATAAACCACTGGCTCCAATATTGCAACAGATGGGGCCATAATGACTGTGGGTCACAGTGAATAATTCCTAACTGATCAGCACAGCATAAGGATGTAATAATGAATGCGATGTTTACACTGTTTGGATATATACATATATCCTTTAAAGTGGTAATGACTGCCTAGTAATGCAGGAGAAATGACAAATGCTGACATGGCCTGCAAACCCAAAAATTTTAGCAATCATGTTTTTGCAACAGGAACAGTCTTACTGTAGGACACTAGGAGTATAAGACTGCAACACAAATCACCAAGACTGACACAGGTAAACTGCTGCTCACTAGCGTTTACATATAAAAATAGCCATGATTGACTACGACTAATTCTATGCTACTGGAAGAACGACCACCCATCTTCTGCATTTGGCTAGACCCTCAACCCTGAAGAAAGATTTTTGCAATAAAGCAGCAGCATGTAGAAGATGTGAAGCATCTAAGACAAGCCATGAAAGAGACGGGCACTCAAAAAACTCTGTTTTTGAAGATTTACATTTGTCAGCCTAATGAACTACTATGACCTGATGGTTCAGTAGACTGCTGGTCTATTGTTTGTTGTCATTTATAAAAATATTTAAAAGGAAATTTTAATTTTTATTGAGGCCAAAGTAGCACTTCACACATACTTTATACTTTCTTGTAAAAATCTTTGCTGTAATGTAACTCCCACATTAACGCAAAAGAAAATAATTTTTTTCTAAATTAATTAGAAAATAAGAAAAAAAATCAAAGCTAGTTCTCTGCTAGTGCAGAAGAGCAAGTGTCTAAAAATAGGAACAAAACATTTTACTAACCAGTTGTAAAGTCCAGTTCTTCAGAGAAAGAAACTGTAGTCACAAAAAGAGAGAGAGACATAAATTAAAGAATTAACAATGATCAGAAGGAAAAAAAAAAAAAGAGTGGAACCCTAAAAACAGGAGTGGTATGCTAAAGTACAGCACTCTACGCTGGTAGCTCCTGGAAGGTCTGCTTTCATTTTCAACTTTATATTTTTGTGGAATGACTAAGTGGGCAAACAGACTGTGAACTGTTAATCAGTTAAATGCAGTGAATTCAGTCTCATTTTAATTTGCCTAACCTTAGCATTAAAAAAGTATTTACAGGTGGTTATAACCAAACAGTCCAGGGTTGAGGGGCCTGTTATGCACCAGATTGTTACAGAGTTAAGATTTAATAGCCTCCTGCATTTGTTGCTGGAGAGCTACTGACACTTTGAAATTCTCATGCTATCACCAGCATCGTGCTACCATCAGGGTTGTTGAGTTACCAGAAGTTCAATAATGAGTGCAGATCTTCAAAAACTTATCTTTGCACAAAAGGTCTCTTTAAACCAGAGGTAGTATTATAAACAGTCTCCTCAAACTTGGCTTAGAAAGTATCTCTGTTGATCTGACATACACATAGCAACATAAATGAATCACAGTTCTGGAAAGAAAGAACTTTCACACCTTGGAAACAAAAACAAAAAAACCCCAACAGATTACTGTTCTTCCTTTACGGGTTTATAAAAGCCATATGGACATACCCAGATATACATCAGTAGACAAACGAAGGTGGCAAATATTTAAATAACGTTTGCCACCTGATGTACGGTAGAGTGTGACTGGTTCCTTAAATACCGTCAGGTTATGAAATGGGCTGCAAAACTCTGACACATGGAGAATTACTTCTGCTTTACAGAAATATTTCTGGCAGAGTTGGTAAAAGTTTCACTTTTTTACCAGACATTTTATACCTCCACTAGCCTATGCTATCCTGCAATGCTCAGTGGTGCATCTCTTCCTCCAGCAACGTATTTTATTTATTTATTAAAGTTGTCCAATGAATTCATCAAAGTACCCTTGTAAGGTTCTTCAGAACTATCAGAAAGAAAGGAAAAGAACAACAGCAGTCACTCACAGCATTGATTTCTCCAGTTTTGGGGCCCCACGGCGTATTTGGTTCTACAAGTACATCGCATTCAATGCCTTTTTCATCACAGAGCCCAATTCCAGAGTCGCTTGGAGAAAGATATGAAACAAAATTTTTTTTTTTTTTCTATTTCACAATTTAGAATCAGTCTCTCTTTACTCATGTATCAAAAGAAAAAGACCTCCAAGTCACCCACATAATATTTTGATAATAACCCTTTTAAATATAAATAAAGATGAGAATGAACGGTTATGGATGTTGAACGACTACATACCTACTTGAAATGTAAAAGGCAATAGTATTTGTTCTTCCCTTTCCAATTTCCAATTAAGTTACCTTTAGAAAGTACCACATCACCCATTTAAAAACAGAGAAATTAAATGCAACACGAACACATTACGTGTTAAAGGTTAAGTTATATCAGTAACAATACAATGTTCTTACCTATTCTCATCCTTAGTAAAAGGAACAGCAATAACGTCTCTATGATGGAGCAGATCATTCAGTATTTTAGTAGTCTGAGATGGTAAAGCATCCCCATCTTCATTTCCTGAAGGTAAATCAACCATGTGATCCCTCACTTTACAGCCCTGCGATACATACACATCAGAAAAATGAGTTAATTGGAAGAACTGATTTTGGTAAGTACAACAACAAAAATTCACTTTTCTAGAAACATCTTGCCTGTACACTCAGTTTTCTCAGGATGTAAACCATACAGATGACCTTTTGATTCCAGAGGTAACACTGATTCTGCTTGTGTTAAAGTTAACAGAAACTTCTAGAAGCAGAGATTCTGAGAAGCAAAGCAGAGCTCACTAGGCAGGGATAACAATATTTAGAGAACTGTTTCATTTCCAATTTTAGCATGGCCAAACTGTATGAGGACAAAAGGGAACAGATGGGTATCCCTCGCTTGCTGTATGAAGACAAAAGGGAACAGATGGGTATCCCTTGCTTGCACTACACCTGCTGTTCAAGCAATGGAAAAAAAATGCCTTTCTGGCATTACTGCAGTGCCCTCTCCTCCAGTCCATGCTCCACCCTGCCAGCCAGGGAATGCCTGCTACCCTTGAACGGTCCCCAGAGCAAGTCACTGCAACAAGAAGAATGCTGATTTCAGGTCAGTTCTAGCCTGCCTTGGGATACTGCAACAATTTACAATCTGTAATTTGGAAAAGATCTATTTTCATAACATATTGCCATGTTGTGCCCCTCTTCCCCCCTTTGTTATGCTCTTTTAAAAGTGAGTTAGTATTGAAGTACCTTTGGGAGGGTAGTAGGGTCAAATCGAAGTACTTTTTGGTTACAGCAGGGATATACTCCTGTCCCAGTCGAGCCCAGAGCACTTGCTACACCTGGATAAAGAACTGGCTGCGGATGGTACTGGCAATGGGAGAATTCAGTACACAGGAAAGACTACATTAGAATAAGAAGAGACATAATGAGAGGTGAGAATACCTATGGAAGTCAGTGTTTTGCATTATAAAGAATGAATATCAAACTTTATTGCCACACCCCAAAATGCAAAAACTCAATAACCCATGGAAAGACTATGTCACTCACTAAAACCTGAGTAGCCAGAAACAGACATTCTAATTTAGTCGTTTTGCTTTTAGTGGCCAGAACAAAAGGGAAAGGGAAAGTGATGGAAAAAATAGTATTCAAAAGTGAAGAATCACAGCATCTGTTAGTTCCATAATGCAAATAATGTCTCCCACTCAAAAAATAAAAATTACTGAAAGCCAGTTGGTGACAAAACCAATTAGCTAAACGGAAGGAAATAATATATTTTCTGAGCAGTTTTCATCTCTGCCTCACCCCAAAACTCACCCACAACAAACCAGCACCAACAAACAAGTGAAAATGAAAATATACTAACTTGATTACATCTTGAGCAGGTCAACCAATTGACAGTCCCCCAGAGACGCCAATAAACGTCACGCCAAGATTTCAGTTCCTCATGAAGGCCAATTAAATACTCATGGACTTCCCAGGTTTTATCTCTGAAAAAGCACAATATCAGATGGTACACAGTCAATAAAGCTGTTTTGATCCTGCTACCAGAAAGGTGAGGTGGAGAAGGAGCAGAACAACTCATTACACACAATCTGCAAAATTGTTTTGATTGTTCTGAATTGAACAGATATGTTGAGAAAGGTCTCCTGTTATTAACTTCCCACTATCTTCCTTAAAGGGGGTATGTGGGGAAGAAGGGAAAACTGCAGCTCATCAAGTACTGACCTTCATTAAGAAGAGAATCCAGCTGTTCACAAACGTGGCTCAAACAGACAAAATTCAATTAAACATTTGTGCCAAATGAACAAGGCACACATATAAAATAGGTCCTGGACGCTCCTTTGACAAATACTTTAGAACAGAAAAACAACTGACAAAATCTATTTATAGTAGCCTTAAAGCATACTGATTATTTGATTTGACAGCATAAAGTCAGTCTAGAATATAATCTTCAGCATTTCTTTGCTTGCAGAGATGGATCTATCATTCCATAACAAGTCTCATAGAAAAACAGCCTTTAATTCAATTTGCCAATTGGCTACGTGTATCTTAAAAACTCTTTGATGAAACAATTAGCTGAGTATTTTCTGTGTAAAGCAGTACAACCCAAAATAGCCCTCCCAGTAATCATGGCTGTAGTTTTTCCATACTGCAGCAGCTGCACTGATGAATGAATTTCAGAAGATCATCATCATCTCCCCCTGCTCTTTTTCTTCCCTCCCTCAGTAATATAAAAAGTTGAGATGATTCATACTGTTCTACATATATCTTTGACTTCATTTTGTAATGCAAGCATCTGATAATTCCTAAACATGTAGTATTTCGTAAAATCACCCACCACCATATATAAATACATATTTATGTTTTTTCTTCAACTATATTTTATACGTATTTAATACATATTCACTACCTTATATGAACATAGACAATATTCCCATGTTGATCTATGTTGATTTTTCCTGGGACACATGGAATTCTTCTTTCAGTTTCTTTAGTGAGCAGCTTTTTACATAAACAACACCTAGATTTAAAAATGAAAATAAAAGACAAAACATTGGAGTAAGAGCAGGACTTCAAATTACAGGGACTGCCCTTGCAATTGAAGTAATAACAACAAAAAAAAAGACCACACCTGTATAACGTTGCTGCATTTCCTCGAGAATCTGGATTTACGTACTCTGGATCAAACAGTCTCTCAATCTTCTTGCAGAACAGTTTACTATTAATGACAGCAACACAGCTTACCCATTAGAAAAAACTGAATATTGTTTTATATATAGTGAGACTAATAAGTATATTCTGATGATTTGCAAAGTCATCATGCTTCTTTCAGAATCTAGCTCTTAACATGATTTTCCTTTAAAATAATCCATTTAAATAACTGGTTCCTGACCTGGTCATCTCTTATTTTTATTATGATGTGAGGAAAGAGATCCCTTAGTTTTTTTCCTTCTGTTATGTTCTTTGTTTGCCAGTATGAGCTGTCAGCTTCTACCTGACTAGAAGACCTTTACTGTGAAACTACACTTAGTTTTAATTCTTAAAATTGTAATGACTTCATCCCTATTGATTAAAGTCAGCTTTTACTTTAATCTTGCTTGTCTGTCAGTCTGCGCTCCAATAATTGGCCCTTCTCTCGATACTGACTAAGCCAGAGTCCTTAGAAACAAAATTTAATATAGTATTTGCTGTCTAAAATAGTATTCCATCACAACTCTTCAGGATTCCAGCCATCCTAAATTCTATGTCCAAACAACAGAGCTCACAGGATACTGAAACCAAACTGTAAGAATTAGGAGCATGTCATCCCATAAAAGATTCCTTACCCTAATCCTGGCTTCCATGTGAGAATTCATGAATAAATTTGTCCATGTCACACTCCTAGTGTGGCCTTTTCTTTTGCTCACCTCCTATAAAAAACTCTTTCCTTTTGCTCACAATTTTAATATAAAATTCTGAAGTCACTTCATCATATTCTGTGTTAAAGATACATTATATGAGACTATAAATTGTTTACACATCATTCCAAACTTAACAGTGTGTCGTAGATGTTCTGGAAAAATGATCCAAAAGCTCTATAGCACTTCAGTAGTGTATTACAGGGCAAAAAGTTACCTTTTAAATTTATCTCTCTTGTCCTTCAGCTCTTCCACTTCATTGTGCGTGAAGAGATCAGCAATATGCGTGACAAGATTAGCATTGATACAATTCATGTTACATGGCGTGGCTACAATAGCATTCATATTTTTGTGGCAATAATGAATACATCTTTCTACCTAGGAAAAACAGAAATATTAGAAGTAATTTTAAAGAATTCTAAACAAAGCTATCTCGAAAGATGCATCAATTACTTCAAACTTTTTTTTTTAAAGCATCTGGTGTTTTAGAAAACTATTTCAGTTCCAACTAAAAACAAAAAGCAGATTTGTCTAAAAGAGACTATGAATTAATGTGACTGAGTCAGTCTGTGTTCTCCTCCAAAAGGTTTCTATAGAAATCTGGAAAACAACTCCACACGTGTTTCATTTTCAGTAAGCGGCACCTTCTAATAGCTTGCAAAAGAGAACCATAGTATGCGTTATATGTAGTATTGCTTGGATCTCAACTTAAACGGCTAAACTTACTACGTACTTAATTGTAGGTCACCCCAATGACAGAACTTGACAAACATTTTAACAAACAAGTCAATAGGCAGAGCTGAAGGAGAACCAGATCCTAAGTCTTTTGTGTGAGAAGGATACAAAACAAAGGTATTCACTGATTTAATAATCTTTTCATTAAAACCTGTCAAAGCCAGATACTGATGTTACTTGGATCAGTCATCGGAAGGCAAATCCAGCATTCCACTATCATATTTAGAAATAACTTCCTCTGCAAGATTTCTGCATCCTCACTGAGATTCTGCAAATACTACATTACTGTTTTGTACATGAAAGGTGGCAAAATCTCAAAAGGCCCTCATTGCATCTCTCATCATCTGTTTATGTAACCGCAAAAGTACAACAAACAAGCTGTTAGACACAGAGGTTAGCTGTACCCTTAAGGCACAGAATGCTTTCTTAATACTTACTAATGAATCCATCTTCAAAAACTCAGAAGAAATAAGAATTGATATGACATTTGCTGGTTCTAAAAGGCAACAAAAAAAGTTTTTTTGCATGAATTCTTTTGGTAATTTCACATCACATCCCTCCCTCCGCATATTCAGTATCTGTTTTAACCAATCAACCCATTATTCCATTTTCTAATATACAGAGTATTTCCCACCTTATGAAACAAAGTTTTGGTTTACCATCTAGGTGGCTGGAGCGCAACAAACTGGAATTTATAAAGACTGGAACTTCCCTCACAGGGATACGATGACTAAACAGTTACACAGCAAGATTAATGTCCATCACTAGCCACCACACCCCAATGGGATTTTGCTCAACACAACCTCTACTTTTCAAGTTTTGACACTATCCTAATTCTGTTTATATTAAAAAAAAATGGTAACAAAAGACTCATAGATTAAAAACATGCCTCAAACTTATAAAGGAAAAGTTCTACCGTTGTAACAGATTGCATTGAAATTTTAGAAAATATTGCAACTGTACAGACGGGAAGCAGAGGGGAAACAAAACAAAACCTAACAAAAATCGCCACTGTTCTATAACTATCACTGTTCTTGTTCAGAAGAGGTCTGAAGAACCTTAACCAAAACCACTAGATCCCAAGCTGTGTCAGACCTTTTTCACTGCTTCAACTATCAGGATGTCTCCTCAAAAGTGAGGGATCAGAGACATCTGCTATAATGATCAGAGGATCTTCTGTTGCAACACTTTTCTAAAAAAATGTAAAGTTTCAGTGCAACAAACAGAAACAAGAGACTGGCGCTGAACCATAGCAAAAACATTAATCTTCCATTAGAACAGACCATAATGAAACTGCAACAAATGCTCTACACACTTTATTTTACCTAGAGTGGGCATTTCATAGGCTTCACAATCTTTGGTGTTCCTTTTGACATATCTTATCAACCAGTCAAAGATGTGAACGTCACAGTGCACTGAAATGTCCACCTCTTCCCAGCGCTGGGCATCCACTGAGAGATATTCAGCGAAGTATTTCATTTCTGAAATCAGAAGGTCTCGAGGGCAAACAAAATCTTCTTTGAGGTTTTTTGCTTCATCACACACGTGGATCACCATATTTGGCCTCAAAAAGAAAGCAAGCCACAAAACAAATTAGGACCATAAGGACACATAAGAACCAATTAGAATGCTAAAACTCAAAGACCTCATCTCCAACTCTGGATCACACATCGCAACACTGATGTCACTAACATATCTTTATTAACAGAAGGAAAACAAATTGCAGTTATTAACTATTAATAGAAATTACTGTCAGACACTAGGTGAAAAACACAAATGCATATCCTCTGACAAAATCGGTACCATTTAACAGTTAAGGGACTGGAGAAAAAAAGTTCGAGCTGAAACCCTGAGTTTTGTTTCCAGCTTGTTATGGGATACTACCTGAATTACATAAGGAACTTATTTGTTCTCCCCCTTTTTTATTTTTTTGAAAAAATAGGCAGAAGTCCTCAAACCAACCCCTAATACTTCTATTGCAAGAAAAGGTTTCAAAATTTCTTATAGCTAGGAACCATCTTAATAAGCACTGTGTTCTTTGTGATAGCAGAAAAGTAAGAGAACTTTAGACATCTTTCTGTCAGCTCTATATTCCCCTAGGCAGCAAACACACAGACTTTCTTACCCTTGGCTTTCCTCAGTGTTTTCTCCACCTTTATGCACAGGACCTTTGTCAGATTCTGAAGAACAATTCCTTGAGGAGGTTGTGTTGGGCCTTCCTTAAGTGTAAGGAAAAAAGGCTGCATTAGATCAAAAATGCCTGACCTTTCACTTTTCAGTATCTTGAAGTACAGCTCCCATAGCAGAGCAATATTATGTAACTAGCAACAGATTTGTGCTACTGTAAGGGCTACTAGATAATCCAAATTCCTGCTCTGAATGCCATAATATGGAAACTTAGATCAGCAGCATTGCTAGGTTGCCCAGACACTTGGCTGCAAACCCAGATCAGTCCTGTTTGAATACAGAGCAATGAGATTTATGCAGAGTCTTCAGCATTTATTTCTGGGGATACAATCCATTCCTTCAGCTCTCCTCATCTGCTTTGTGGGATGTGGGTCTTAAGACTCTGCCACATCAAAACTTCTGTTTTCAGGAAGCTTTGCTGCCAGAATATAACTACTTGAGACTAACTCCACTTCTTACCCATATCTTTTTTTTAGCTCTGGAAATAAGTTGCTTCCAATAAGAAGTCTCTATAGATGTGTTTTGCTAAGTTTCATAAATATGTGGCTTTACACAGCCAACTGCCTAAAACAATGCTTATAAAAAGCAGACCTAATCCTCCTTGTCATAGAACTACACCATGTGGCTTATTTCAGGCATTAAGGATGGCTGAGCTTTAGTTCAAACAGGTTTTCTTCACAAACACACTACAAGCAGTGGAATGTGCACACTAAACCTGGTGAAGGCCAGAAGGTCTAGTCACCAAACCCATTCACTTCTGGATCAAGGGTTAAGACAACACTAGCATTCAGCCATTGATTCACTTTTCCTACTGTGATAAATGGATCACTGCAACCTGAAACTTCAATAATCTCCCTTATGAATCAGAAAGGTCATCACCTTTTTAGAATAACGGAAGGGCAGATATCTGTCTTCCATTGATGAAAACGCATAAAGTCATGATTTTCCACGATTACTCCCCGCTCTCAGATTTCTAGGGAAAAATTCCAAAAGCATCTTCCCCCTCTCGTGCAATGGAAGAAGCAGTACTATTCTGAAGACGACTAAGATAGACCTTCTCATCTTATGGCTCATTTACAATAGCAGACAGATAACTATTTAGAGCTTCCAGATCATTTCTGTTAAGAACCCAGCAGTTATGCCTTTCAGGAAAGTAGAGTTATCACATCAAAGGCAGAAGAAACAAAAGCTTCTCCAAAGGTATAGCCTAAGGTCTTGCATGGCTAAGCCTTAGTAAGGCCATAATTGAAGAAAGGCAGTTAACAAAATGGGAAGATTTATTGGACAGACCCTAGAAGAACCTTGGAAGGGGCTGAGTCAGCCACAGCCTTCAGTGCAGCCATTCCACTGCAGGCAGATGACCCATGCTAGCAGAAATACAGACAAGGTATGAGTCCCAGATTTTGAATGCAAGATAAGGCGAACATTTTAAAGGAAAGGCCTGTGGAAAAAAATGACAGAGAAGAGTTCTCTCTGCAAATATTAAGAAATTTATTTTGGACTCAGTGAAGTTATTTATTGAAGAAAAGGAAACAGTGCTGACAAGAATATGCAACACAGCCAAATTAACAGAACTTCTCCATACATTTCTTCCCATCTTTTTTTCTTCTTTTTTTTCAATAGAAGATGGTTCAAACTGTAAAAGCTAGTTACAGATACCTTGGATAAAAGTCTGTCCTATATGCTTGTTTACTGCCGCAATATGCATTCAGAAGGACTTAGCAGCAGTTTGCCTTATGATTAGCAATTAATGAGCTTTTACAATTCGAATAAAAGCAGAGCCCAACTCAAAATGAATTTGGTTCGATTACGTGCTCTTACTCGTGTCTACAAACAAATCCAAAAATTTTGGGCCTGTTTGATCATAAAATATGTAGATGTGAGTAAATACACCAGGAGGTAATTCATTGACGAAAAAACATTAATTTACAAATATGCTTTTCTCAAGTCCTTAATTCTGAAATATACAAATACCTCACAAATGTTCAGAAGGTGAGTTCGCTACAAGCCTGTGAGAAAAAGATTAATTATCCTAATTTCATATTAACAAGTTACATATAAACAGGAAAGATGATTTATCCAAAGTCACAAAGAAAACACATTAGAAAAACAGGAACAGAGAACACCTTATGCTAGGATCTTGTATTAGGAAACATTAGGTAACTTAACTGCATTAATACTTATTACACGTATTAAATTGTTAAAATTTAATATGCATTAATTGTCTAAAGAGCTCTATGAGCTTGTTAACTGCCTACTGGGAAGCTACTAATCTTCTAAGTAGCCACCTGTGGGTGCAAGAAGTATTTGTTCCACGTAATGCATTTAACAAGCACAAAATTGAAAGCTGATGAAAGAATTTTTTTTGGTCTACGTACT
>VXAL01018231.1:59428-131371 GCA_013399475.1 Chauna torquata | reverse complement strand
GACTAGGATCACACATTTTATCTTCATCACCACATGTGAAGCTCTTATACACTCTTGCCTTTGTTCCTAACATACCTGTTATCATATGAATTATTAATTTGGGGGAGAAGTTACTGGTCCATAGGTAGTATCATGTATTTCCCTTTGATATCATTACCAAAGTACACAGGTAAGTAAGGTAGTGCAAACTGTAAGCTTCTCTGTGTGTGTGTTAGGACACCACAACAAACAATAGCTCAGCTGTAGGAATTATGTGCTATAATTCCTTGAGACTTTCAGTTACAGAATGAGTTGTTAGAAAAAACACACAAGAATATCATACAAAATGCAAACTGTGAATTACAAGGAATGTTAATTCATTAAGAAGTAATTATAAAAACTTTCAGCAGAATGAACTTTTCGTGCATGCAATTTTAACTGTGTGTACAGATTGTTTAGAAAAAAAATTGGGATTTTAAAACTGAGATTAAGAAGAGATTGAAAAGAATGTTTTTTTCTGAAATAATAATATATTAACTTTTCAAAATAGCTTTTTTCCTAATGAATGCATTAAGAAAATTAATTATAATGATACAAGTGCTGCACTAAAGATTATATTGGGTTTTCAATTACAAACTCTTATTTTCATGACTATAACTCAACAGCACAAAAGTATTCTGTGCCGAGTACTGGCCCATGGTTTCTTCAAAAAAGCAACATTAAAAATGGAAACATAATCCTGCTGCTATGAATTACACACAATTTGAAATGACTATCGTGTGCATATATTTTACTGCCTTCAAAAGAACTGACTGCCCCCAAAAGAAACTGGTTTTCCTCAGAATTTAACAAAATCAACCTCCTAGCACTTAGAACCATTTGATTTCAAGCAAGATTTGGGGTGGAGCATTACACCTTAGACCTGCAAATATCCAACAGAGCACAAAGTAATGCAAAAGGTTTTGAAACACAGTTCTACCCGATAAATCTCCAGTCTCTCTGCTTTTCCATAAAGCACATTAAAGATACATATTAAACACAAAGAATAAAATCCTGCAGTTGAGAAAAGGCTTATAGAATGGAAAGTTTTCTGAGCTATAAGGTAGAAGGACTGTGGAACTACACTATCCATGACTTTTACAACTGTGAAACTTAGTCCATCAGAAAAGACAGACTTCTTTTTTCAGCACAAAGAAGTTGAGAATTGTTATTTTTCATACAATATCAATTTCTGTACATGGTAGCTTTGCACTGTCCCAATACTCTCCTTGATGTTCAAGAACGGACACTGTGAAGAGGAGCCTGGTGAATGCAGAAGGTGACCTACAGTGTACAGTGGATCTGCGCAGCACTGTGAGGGTACTATAAGGCATTGAGGATACCGTAAGTCATTTAGTGAAAACTACCTGCACTCAACATGATTTCAACACCCTGGGTAGTCTGCCATCATTTCCATGGTGTTAGCTTTCCTGCATATGAAATGAGCATGCCGATCTTTCCCGCTGTTGGAAGGGTACTGCAAATTACTACAAGAGAGTTTCTAAAGCACTTTGAGATCCCTGGATAAAGGTGCTGGATGAGTGAGAAAGATCGATCTGTATGTTTATTTTTTACTTTTTTTCAGAGTGTAACTCAGATCTTACTTTGCTTCCAGTGCCAGTGCAATGATGCCTGCAGCCATAGGTGCAGAGGCTGAGGTTCCAGTATGGCTGTCTGTGCAACGCTGCCTCAGGTCTGTGGTGATCTGGAAAAAATTGAATGTGTGAAATTTAGAACATAGCTTCAGAAATCAGAACAGGTTTCATTTGCTCAAATGAGTTGCATGTATGTGGAGGGTACTTCTTTCATTGCATGGAAAGAAAAAAGTTTTCTGAACACATGACATTAGATGTCCACATTCTACTCCGAGCTTGAAGTCCTGTGTGAACTTGGAGCAGTGTTACTGTATTGCACTGAAAATGTAAGTTAGTATCCATTTTTCTCACCGCATGATCAACAAAAAGACTTGTAAATTAGAAAAATGCAGAGGGTTTTGTAACAGCACAATTAGAACTCTGCCCTTCTACTTGTACTTATAGAGCACTTCCCATCCAAGAATCTCAAAGTGCTTTACAAACAGGACTGAACTAAAGCTCACAGTGCTTTGATCATACAGAGTGGTTATGCTCATTTTGGAGACTATAAAGTGAGGTACAGAGGTTTAACTGGGTTGCTTGAAGTCACACTGGAAGTATGTGATAGAATAGTATACAGTGCTGCTCATGCAAAGTACTGTGTTTAACCCACGTTCTTTTTTTCATGCTTCATGCAATAATTCATATGAAATTAAGCAGCAATTCATCTGAAAATCCTGACATAATCACAAATTCGGCCTAGAGACCACAAACCGATAAGTTATTTGCAGTTTTAAATTGTTATATATCACTGGATTATGTGCTGGTACAAACTTGCTACACGTAATCTAAGTGGATGTGTTAAGCTATCATGTGCAATACCAACTAAAGAGACACAGTTGCCTGCTTAGTGTTATGATGCTCCCATCTCATAATAAATTTTAGACAGATATTTTCTGTAAGATAATAAATCACACACAAAAATGTGTTTATTCTAAAGCTACTTCTTTCAGGCAATATTAATCTCAAGTGATTCTGAGCTACACTTTTCTTTCTGAAGAAGTAGTTCCTAGGAAGAGTAAGGCAGTAGACATAAGAGATCACTACTACCTAACGGAAGCTTAAGCAGGATCCACGTGGAGTTGAGACCAGTTGCTGGTGGAGAGCAGTCCACAGCACAGAAACTTCCATGAAGGCAGCAAAGTCAATGACCTGTGAGGCTAAAACTTATTCTCAGCATTCCAGTTGATCCTTGAGATTCGGTCTCAAGATAAAGGATCTGCCTGAGGGGCAAAGGAGAAGTTGCTTCTTGCCCAAGTATATGGAATTCTTGTGTCTCCACTTCATTTAATTCACTAGCATCACACTTCATTTGCAACACGGCTGTGCGCAAAAAAAGGGGAAGGAGAGGATCAGAGGATCAAAATATCACAAAGAAGTACAGGGCACGTAAAAATGTCCGTCTAGTTTTGACACTGGAAGATAAGCAAAATATGACCTGAAAAAACAGCCACATCCCATCTGGGCACAATAAAGCACTTTCATGTAGGAGGCATACGTCTCACACATTTGCATTGGAAACATTCAGTAGTAAATGTATTGTACAATACATATAAGGCTACTGAAAGTTTTCATGATGTGTAAACATATACAAGCTAACACAAAAGACTTACAGTAGAGAAGAAGCTAGCAGGACCTAGAAATGATTGCTGAAAGCAAGTAGTGAACAAGTGAAACAAAATGGAAGGTTTTAGAAATTGAAAAAGAAGGATTAAATCATTTATAACGTCATATCCTTAAATCAGTGAACTTACCAAAGGTCAGATTCAAGAATAATGAAGTCTAGAAGGAACCTTTTTTGCCCTATTAATATCTTTCATAAATGTACACACATTCTTTTTAAATAATTTCTTTTATCTGTTATCAGCTAAAAGCTGAACCCCATAAATACAATGTTCTTATCATTTCTTTATCTCTTGCCTTCCCTCCTATTCACTGTGCATTAATTTAAACAATGAAAATCAATAGCATTGGAAAACCAATATGCACACAAACTCCATAAATGCCCTGAAAATATTAAGAAATGAAACTGCAGCAGTAGCAGGCCTAACACCATACTGCCTATATGTGTAAATACAAGTAGTGATTTTGCAGGTGAGAATAACATGGCCAGTACAACCTGGGGGCTGACCTGCTGGAGTGCAGCTCTGCAGAGAGGGAACCGGGAGTCGTGGTGGACAGGAGGCTGACCGTGAGTCAGCAATGTGCCCTTGTGGCCAACAAGGCCAACGGTATCCTGGGGTGCATTCGGAAGAGTGTTGCCAGCAGGTCAAGGGAGGTGATCCTCCCCCTCTATTCAGCCCTGGTGAGGCCACACCTGGAGTATTGTGTCCAGTTCTGGGCTACCCAGTACAAGAGGGACATGGAGCTACTGGAGTGAGTCCAGTGGAGAGCTACTAAGATGATTAGGGGACTGGAGCATCTGTCATATGAGGAGAGGCTGAGAGAGCTGGGCCTGTTTAGCCTGGAAAACAGAAGACTGAGAGGGGATCTTTTCNAAACCCACCTGGATGTGATCCTGTGCAATGTGCTCTAGGTGACCCTGCTTGGCAGTGGGATTGGACTACATGATCTTCAGAGCTTCCTTCCAACCTTAACCATTCTGTGATTCTGTGATGACCAAGGGCTACAGGGTGGCATACAAGCTTCAGGTACCTTTTTTGGAAAAACAGCTGTCAACGCAGTGGCAGGGAGTGGAAGGGAGGCCAGGAAGAAGGACAGAAAAAAAGTGACTAACATATGCTTGTCTCTTCTGCGTTCCCTTTTGCAGGGGCCTGGTAGCTTTTCCCCTGCAAAAAGTGGTGCACTAGGCACGTTCCTCAGAGGACTGAAGGATAACAAAGCCTACAGGAGCTCAGGCAGGGACAAGTGCTATCACAACCGCTTTGCCTTAAGAGAGAGCCTCTCAATACAGTGATAAGCATACCGCATTGTGCCAGCTTTGTTTCTGATCCTCTGGAATAACATGCTTCCAGAGCTTTTTTATTGTCCTGTAGCTACAGATATCAAGAACAATAAAACCATGACACCTCTTTATTCAGCAATGTTGTCTCCCATGTCCTAATCGGATGTTGTGGCAGCAGTTTGAACCAAACCCCCTTATCTCTCTCTTTCACTGAGCAAATATTTCACCAGAAAATGTGTAAAGAAAGCTTCCTAAGTGAAAATCCCATTTGAGCTATTTCAAAGAGAAGTTACTGACAGGAGCTGAGATGTTTAGGAGTATATTACCTCCAAGATCTAAGGCATGTTTTTCAGCACTGTGGGTTCACTGTCAGAGAAGTATTGTGTTTACCTAGAAAAAAAGAGTACAGAACCACCAACAGGTGACCAACTTTCAAGAAGAAAAATGGTGCTCCAAATTCCTGAACCACACGAGGGCAACATAATTAATCACAATGAAAGGATGTGGTATTTGACAGTGACACGAAGCTGTCATTGCTGTGTATTAGCTGTCATTCTGTTCAATAGGGTGGGGAGGAGCAGAAATTTTTGAATCTATCATTGAGTACAACATTTGTATGCTTCAACTATCATCATAACAACTGCCGATCTATGAAAATGCTAATGAGACTACCCAAGACAAGTCCACGTAATATTTCTAGGGTCTTGAGGTATATCCACTTCTAACTCTTCTTAACCAACTAGATACGATGGAAGACAATGACAATGATTCTGGCAGTGGCCTAGTTTAATCAACATAAAATTAGCAACCTAGTACACACCCTAGTGAAAGGCAGACAAAAATTCAACAATCACAACAATGTACTGTATTACCTGCCATACACATAAGTACAACAGCTTTCAAAAAAGGCACAGATTCATTAAATAAAAAACTCTAGACACAAGGCAATAGTTTTATATAAGCAACTTGCCCTGAAGAGTTAAGGTGATGCCATTTCTGTACAGTCATTATTAAGACCACATCATCAATCTTCCCATAGTTTCACCAATTGGGAGGTTAATGCCTAAGGTCAAAAATGTGATTTTCCTCAGTAGAGAAATTCCTCATTTTTCCTAAATCTCTGTATTTCTTGCTATTTCATATTTCATGACATGAGCTGTCTGAATTGTTTGAACCAATTTTTACCTTCTGCTACAATTCCTCAAGCTATGTTGGTTTCTATGAACCTATGTCTCCAGAATTGACAAGGGTTTAACAAAAATCTTCTGTTCCTTTCCACATCGTTTGTGTATCCGAATCTTCTTGAAACAGAAGGTGCCATGTTGTATCTTGATACTCCGAAAGAGTTTCTGAACAAGAGCAAGTTTTTGTTTGTGTTTTAGGAACCGACAGGAGTTTTTTGTTTGTTTGTTTTTATTTCAAATTCTGCTTAAGGCAAAAGCTCATCAAGGCAGAAGCATACCTTCATAGAGAAAGAAACTCTGGAGATGACATGGCATTTTTTAGAAAACAAACAATTAGGAGAGGCAGTAAGTAGCGAGGTTATTTTCAGAAGTCATGTAATAGGTTTGTCATGTAATAGTTTTGTATCTGTGAGGGACTTTCATATGTAAATTTACCAGTGCTTTAAGAAGTCATTTGAAAAAAGAATTTGTAGGAAATGTGATTCATTTGTGCAATCTGTTTGATAAATGAAATGCCCATATAAATAACCATAGTTATGTGGTGCTTAACCTACCCTAGCTGCATAGTCCAGAGCTAGGAAACTACCTTCCAGCATTGTCCCATAGCATTCAAAATATCAGAGAAGAGAATAACAGGAAAAATACCTTTACAACTGTATATCACTAGCCAATGGTTCTGCACTCACTCTCTTATGAGAGAGAACTTCTATAAAGAAGTACTTTTTCAGGGTCTTTACCTAGTGTTCATTTGCCTTTGTCCCAGAGTGTGGATTTCTACACCTACACCTATGCTTGTACTTTGCAGTTGCTCTTGAACACACCTAAAATTAATTCTAGTTCTTTTCTCTAAGAGTCTATGCAAAAGACATACATCCAGCTGCATCTGTGAAATGTTTGTATGCTTTAGGAATGTTAATGCATCCAAAGGTTGGAAACTTGGTCCTTAATGAGCAAACACTTACTGCAATATAAAATTTGGTGTGGCATAAAGTCATGTGCATTTTGAGTACCTTCCCTGAGCAACGAAGAACTCATGCAAGATGAGTGTGTGTGTTTAACTGTAACTATTAGCTCAAATTATTTCAGACCAGAATTTGCTGCCATTTACTTTAGCTTAAAAGTCAGTAGAAAAAGCTCCACCTGGAATACACAGTTGTGTAGATGAAATTATGTTCCTATTTACTAAGCTGTGGCTGTACAAGACTGAAAGAAAAACAAAACAGAAAACCTCCTAAAATTATGTTATATCCCATATTTATAACAAGCTATTACAAAAACATGTAGTAATGAAAACAGGGTGAAAAAAGTCTTTGGGTAATTATAAAAGTGTGGGTATTTCTATTAATCTCTATTGAAACTGAAAATTTTTATATGAATTTTTATGTATCTCCTCCTAGACCACACAATGAGTTCCTAACATTTGGTTACAGTTTGGTTATCTCCTTTATAATATATTCTGCATATTCGGGAAAAAAAAAAAAAGATATTAAACTGGAGGACTGAATGGAAAAATATGAAGGAACTGGAGAATGTGACACTATAAAGTTGTAGCCATGCATTGTCCCTTAGCAGGGAATCCATTTCTCTGTACTACAACCCCGCAGAATCCTATGATATCTGAATTTGTTCTGAGTTCTATGACAATAAAAAAAAAAAGAGTTATTTTAATTTTGATAGTAAATCCCACGTCAGGTGACTTCTTCCTGATTTACTGCAGTAGTATATACTTTATTCCTATTTTAAATATAATAGTCTCATTCTCACAAACCAACAAAACATGCCTTGATCAAATATTGTTATTCTTTTCGTGTAGTGGCATGAAGTCGAGCTCTTAATGGCTAATTTGTACATTGCATGTAAGTTTATATGCATAAGAGAATTTGGATAATTGAAATTTAACAATAATTTTTCTATTATCCTTTTCTTCTTCTATTCTTTTATTATTATTTTTCACTTCTATTATTATTTTTCACAGCAAGATCTAAGCATTTCATAGAAAGGTATTAAGACAATCTCTGAAAGAAAGAGCAACAGTCTAAACAAAAACGTGTGATATGATGCACTGAAAAGGATGTGTGATTCAACAGTGAAAATGAACACGTCTTCTTTACTCCAGACTCTTTTAGAATTTTGTAACAGTTGAAAAACTTTGTCCTCAGATTTTTCAGTTCTGTCTTCTGTTCAGTTCTTGTTTCACCAAAACTTCTTTCCAAGGTACATGGTATACGCTATGTCTTTTGTAGGACTGGATTTTACTGAACAAGTTGGAAAAGAGAATGGTGATACTATCATTATTATTCTCAGAATGATTGTTCAGTCTATGAGCGAGAGAGATACACAGGTGAGAGCAATGTCCTGTATCCAAGAGTGTACATGTTGAAAAAATTGCTCAGTACTCTTAGTTTGAAGGGCTGGCTCCACAGTTTAATGTCTTTTCTCACGGGGCTCTAGTATAACAGAAGCACACAGTTGTTCTCCTTATGGAGGTAACTGGTTTACACAGAACACAAACAGAAAGCTATTTACTGCATCTACTCCACACTGTTCTGCTTTGTCACTCAAAGTGTCAGGAGAGGGCATAGGCTTGCCTGGTTTTGAATGCCAAGTACCAGCAGTAAAATGCCCTCAGATAAGCTGTGAGTTTCAGAAATTGCTTGACAATATAGTACAGGGAAAAGAATCATGGATGCAATATTTACAGTTTGATATTCAAGCATTTGAGATCATTGAATATTATGGCACACAACACCAAAGTAGCTTTGCACAATAAAAGTAGGGGTGCAAATTAAGTTCCAGTAAACAAAGGATCAACAGACTTTGGTTAATTCTTATGGCTGCTCAGTGTGATTATGCTTTTACCATTCACAGTGCACAGTGATGCACTTTGTAGGAATAGTCTAAAATTGGCATATGCAACTGGACTGATCCCAAAGGAATGGAGGATCTAGTAAAAGCAATCACTACCTACAGAACTGATGGATTTCAATTAAAAGTTATTTTTGCTTATTTCTTGATATCTTGTCTTAGATCTCAAATGGAGACTCCAAATCAAGGACATTTTTGAAGAAATATATCTTTAAATCTTTTCAATAAAGTTAATGTAAAATCCCTTCATTATTTCCCTAATTCTGGGATAATATATACTCATTTTATGTACAATTAATGTCTCATTTGTAAAGTATGCCTTTTAAAAACTTCACAATAAAACATAAAACTGCAAGTATAAGCATAGTGTCATAAATTCTAAAAGCGATTGGTATTATACTTCAGTCAACTAAAAAATTATCTGTCTTAATTCTCGTGGTTCATAAGAAAGTCTGTAACAATGAAGGTAAGCTCACCTCCAAGTGCTTTTGATGACAGTGTAAGTCAAAAGGGAGAGACACGTCAGAACTAAGCAATGCTCTTTTATTGAAATAGTAATTTTGTAAAAGCAGAAAGTCCATGCTAATTGAAAAGAATGAAAGACAAATATCAAGAATTTGATATTCAAAAATTCAAAATTTGCTATTAAAAAATCAGAGGAATGCACAAACATTAAATCAGTTAAGCGGAAAATACAAATGAGGACAGAGAAACATAAAGACATTTTGCTAGATTTAAAAAAAAAAAGAGCAATGATATACTGGTCAACAAAACAAGTATTGACATGTACAAGAAGTAATAAATAAATAAATAGAAGTGAATAAAAGACTAAGTGGATAGGAATAAATAAAAATTAGAAGGTGCATAGAGGTGGTAAGGAAAGACAAAGGACAAATAGTGAAGCCTACAAGAAGAACAGAATAAAGATGTTTTGTTTGTAAATTTATCAGAACCAAAAGAGCCCCCAAACCGATATTGTTTTGATTGTACAGAAATGATAGAATAGTTAATAGCAGTTTATGTAAATAGCTATTTCACTGAATATTCTTTTTTTGGAAAAAAATCTAAATGAAGTTTTCAGAGCATACAAGAACAATAAATCATCTTCCTATTTAGAGCTATTTTAAATAGCAAGTTTAAATCAGAAAGTTTGGAAGCACCAAAGACTTTTAAAAGGGCCGGAAAGGGAACATGTTAGACTGTACTGTTGATTTTAGCAAGTCTTTGAACTGTGGAGATGTTCCAAAAGACTGAAGGAAAACCAGTACTGTGTCAATATTTTGAAAGGGTAAGTAGTATTGCCCTAATAATTCCATCTTTTTGCCAAGTTTTTATCTGATGTAAAACAACTGATATAGGATTTAAACTAACCGTTAATTAATTCATTAAATAGCAGAATATTTAATGGTGAATAACATAGGCTGCTGGAAAAAAGAGCTTGCCAAATTGCCACAGTATTTTTTTTCTGGCCAGTACTGTGGTTGAAAGTAGCATAGTCAGGATTCTGCAAGACACATAATGTGATACTGCATATTGAAAAAAAAAAAAAAGTTTAAATTTAAGAGAGGATACATAATACATAGATTTTACAGGAGATAATTGCAAGATCTCAAAATATAAGCATATATAAGAAATCATATATATTGTTAGAGTGAAATTATACATATACTTAAAAGCACGAATCAGAAGTGAGGCTTGTTTCTAATCTGGCCTTCTGAGATTTGTTTCTTGCCCTTAATATGACCTAAAGCTTTTAGGTGAAAACACCAGCAACTTCTGATGAATGATGCATTTGTAGAAATATTGGAGAAAGAGAAAGTGATGATGACGGCTGGTCTGGATTGAGTGCTAACACAGTACAGCCAATGGCAAATGGTGCAATAAAGAGACCATAACTAACCTCTCGCCTGGACTCCATGCAGCAGCTCTGAAAAAGACAAGAAGCAGCTCTGAAAGCGACTTTGGTGTCGCACAAGGGTGAACATGTAATTTGACAGTGAGACTAGCAGGTCTCAGTGAGGCTTACTGCGTAAAGAGAGGGGAAATGAGCTGGCAGTCACAGATGCACATTTCCGTGTGCATCCGGCACTCATGCTGTTACCACCTGAGTGATGTGTCCAGTCTGTGTGCTCAAAGGTCATAAAATGGGAGATGTTTCAAAAGAAAATATGCCTTACACAGAATAATGCAAGAAGCTTAACTTCATTTATCAAAATGCATTAACTTATCATGCTACATGGTCTAAAAGAAAGATGTTAGACTACTAGAGTGCTCTTCATGTTAGCAATAATATCTGTGACACAACCAAATGCCTATAAATTGAAGCTAGAAGAGCTGAGCAAACAAGAAATTTAATGACTATGTGTAATTAAAACCACTTACTCCTAGATTTGAGAGGGTTTTTTGTTATTAGAAACTTTGAAGGCAAGACTGGATGTATATGTAAAAATTATTGTTGAGTTGTCAGCTACTGGATTTGAAGGACTCAGAGAAGTCCTATATACTCAGCTATGCAAGAGGTCAGACTGAAGAATCACAATGGTCTCTGCTTTCCTTACATTGTATTAGTCTCAGTTAAACAAACATAAGTTAGTGAAGCTCTTTTAAAGGACAGTAGAAGGAATTTAATCACAGAATTGCGTACTGCAAGGAAACAGTAATTTCTTTCCTTTATTAATATTTATCAGGCAGAACAAGAAACATGCCAGAAACAGAGATAAGGTTTCTGTGGAGAGAAATAAGTAAAGAACAGAAAAATTACTGGAATGAAGAGGTACCTCAGAACAAGTTTAAAACAAAAATTAGATCATCAGAAAATAAGGAAGAATCCAAGAAAGGATGGCCAGCATCCCACAATACTGAAAGACAAGGCAGACACTATTAAAAAAAATAGCTGCTAGAATTTTTAACTCCTCACTGACACCAAGAGAAGTATCTGCTAAGGACCAAAAGAAGGTAATGTTAGACTGGTGCTTAAGAAGACAACATCTTGGGGAAAAACGAAACAAAACAAAACAGAACAACCAACCAACCAACCAAAACCACCAACAAAACGCCTTCATTTTTCATTTTTCACCATCTAGTGTATATGTTATACACTAGAATAAATAAGCTGGGAAGAAGACAATATTAACAAACCTAACTAATAGTAACAGAAGGCTTTAAAAAGCTAAATGGAGTAGTATATTGAATATTGAAAAGTGAATTGAAAGCACTCAATTGAAAAAGCAGATGGTATTAACAAAGCAGACTAATAGTAATAGAATGGTTTAAAAGGCTGAAGGGAGTGGTATATTGAATACTGAAAGGTATATCTAATGCACTCAATTTTAAAAAGCAAATGTACCATAGTGTACAAATATTAATGGTATCAACAGTTTGTCAAGAAGCGTTAAAACAATTGGTGAGTTTCCAGCCAAGATGAGAACATAATTGAACATGGATGAACAGCCTGTTTAGGAATGAGATGAGAAGCAATACAGGAAAGAAGAGCACTGAGCTTAATCTTGCTTACAATACACCAGCTACTAGGAAGAGGCAGTAATATGAACAATCTATAGGCAGTTTTGGGCACCACAGTGTAAGAAGGACATGAAACTATCAGAAAGTGTCCAAAGGAGGGTTACAAAGATGGTGAAGGGTCTAGAAGGCAAGATGTATGAGGAGTGGCTGAGGTCACTTGGGTTGTTCAGCCCGGAGAAGAGGAGACTGAGGGGAGGCCTCATGGCGGCCTGCAGCTTCCTCACGAGGGGAGCGGAGGGGCAGACGCTGATCTCCTCTCTCTGGTGACAGTGACAGGACCCGAGGGAACGGCATGGAGCTGTGACAGGGGAGGGTCAGGCTGGGTGTTAGGAAAAGGTGCTTCACCGAGAGTGGGGTCGGGCACTGGAACAGGCTCCCCAGGGCAGTGGTCACAGCACCGAGCCTGCTGGAGTTCAAGAAGCGTTTGGACAATGCTCTCAGACATAGGGTCTGATTTTTGGGTGGTCTTGTGTGGGGCCAGGAGTTGGACTCGACAATCCTTATTGGTCCCTTCCAACTCAGGATATTCTGTGATTCTACGATTCTGTGATTCTAATAACTAAGTGCCAACAAATGTAAAAGAGGAATAAAGCTGCACCTGAACAAATCTGAGAAAACAGACAGGTACGCAGGAAAACTGCTAATACCATATATGTAAGATACAAAAATTAATGATAACTGGACTATAAACAAAAGAAAGGAGGACATGTTCTCAGGCCCGCTGATGGGCTGCAGGATATTGGTAATGGATCAAATTGTTTTGGTGGCAATGGCGACAGGATCTTTGAAAACATCACTCAGAGCTGGCAGCAACTAAGTGAGTGGAAAAATCTAATATGAACTGTGCATACCTGCACTTCATCAGGATGCAACATGCAGGGATACTCATGTTCGTTTCAAATGACCAGCTTTGAAACTGGACGCAGTATGGTGACACCAACCAAGTAAAACATCAGGGCAAAATCAACTTGCCCATGTTTGTTTTTTTCCTAAAGCACCCCATTATAAATCATCTCTCTTTCTTTCCCTCCCTACACTAGTCACTAGGCAAAATACAAACCTGTATACATAAAAAGAAAAACAAAAAACGTACTATTTTCCTGTCGTAGGATTCCCCGCTGCTGTATGTTGTAGCTAGTGTGGATGCACATTCTTCCAGGTACCATGGCTTCTTCCCACTTTCAGCCGTGCTGCTTATGGAAATAGTGTAGATGCTATTGGTGTAGCCATCACAGGAGCAGTGGTCTCGACTTCTTCCACCATTTCCAGATGCCCAGACAAAAACTGAACCTAAGCCTCTTCGTCCCTGTTTGGAAAGAGAACAAAAGGTCTGATTAATAGCTCTTCTTTTCGCCCTCATCTTCTTAAGAAGCAAGCATTTTCCCCCAAAAGACATCTGAGGAGAGAAAGACAAAAAAACAAGCTATCTTACTGAAGAAGAATCTGAAATAAAAACAGGATTTAGCAGAGTTCAGAATCAGACCTCAAAAAAATTCAGAAAATGAGTGGGATGAACATGGCTTTAGAAATGACTTTTATACAGTGTCTGTTTGTTGCTCAGCATCTATGTTGTCTAGCCTTACTAAGAAAGAGGTGCTGAAGACTCAGAACAGGCATTAAAACATCATACTTCGTTGAAATAGGAAAAGAAGTAGCATAATTGAAACTAAAACCTTTTGTAATGCATGGTACCTTTTGTTTATTAGGGCTTTATCAGCTTTTTCTTCTTGGATTGCCTCCTGGCACTAAATACTGTTTGTGTAGCATTATATACTGTGAATCACAGCCTCATGGTTTCATGGACACTATAAACCACAGAATCACAGAACACCTGAGGTGGGAAGGGTCCTCAGCTCAAGTGGTCCAACCCATCTAGTCCACTATAAATATTAAGTACACAACACAATATATGAACAAAAATGGACAAAAGGAAGATTCTTACAAATCTATTATCACTAAGCACTATCGCATTAGTTCAGCAAGACATTTTAAACATATGAATAGTTGGACAAATTACTTAGGCATATTAATAATTTGAAATGAGTACTTAGAATAGGTAACCTCACCTTGACATTTTCTTAATGTGCCAAAGTTGTGTAGTATCCAAATATATCAAAACATATTTTTGGTGTTGCTAGTACTCTTAAATAGGCGTTGATGTGAAAAGTTAAAATGGTCAGTAACATATGTTGCTGATACATGAGAATTAGGAATCACCGACATATGGTCATAGGAATTGGGCTTTTCCTGATTTATATCTGCACATTTCATGCTGGTGAATTAAATTCAGATTCATGCATCTTTATGATCTGCATTAATTATCAGCAGCCACTATCTGGAAGCACTATTGTTCAGATAGGAACACTTACCAAAGGTTTAAACTTGTCTTTGATTAAGCTAAATTGTGTCACATTCTCTTACGTGACGTTCTCTCAAAGCAATGGAACATCTCCCTAAGTTACAATTAAACTAATAGTCTCATTTATACCTCATTTGTCTGCAACTCATCATGTACTATCTACCTGGGTTCTGTAAGAGGTAGTCGACCCTGTGTATGATAAATTAATGTTATATGGCATGAAACATTGCTTTCTGTGCATGAATTAATTGCTTAGCCGTGTGGGGAGTGTTTTTCTAAACAGAGTGCAATTGTGTACCACAGATAACATAAAGACAGCTGTTGGACAATTACTAGGTCAACCTTAAACAATTAGCAGCTCAAAGATTCATTTAATCCAGATGTACAGAGAGGTTTCATTTTGGCTTTTTGTGCTGAGAACCTACATCAATGTCAGATAAAAACCCCTCACAGTTCACAATCCAAGCCTGAGTTTACAAAAGTTGATGAATTTCATTTTGTGAGTTTAATAAAAGTATCGTACCTGGAGAGACTCTCCTCTCCAGCAAAATAAGTTAAATATCAAATTCTCCTGGCTAATGTTTACATAAGGTTATGTCTGTAAAATGCAACTTCTCATTAAAAAAACATTTCAAGCGGAGAAAAAAATTCCAGGGTGCCAAGTTAAATGTATTATGAAATCCACATTCTCCAGACAAGATCAGTCTGACCAGCTGAGAAGTGCAACTATTTCAACATCCTTCTCTTCCTTTAGTTGATTTTAGCTACTGCATAGATAAAAAGATGCAAAGTAGTAACATTTTTGTTGTTTTAAAGACAAGTTTTCTGAAGTGTTCTATCCCTATCCAACAGCTCTCCTTCCCCACATTATGAAATCAAAGCCAAATCAAAACCCCTTTTGGTTTCAGATTTTTGCTTTGTCTGCTCTTCTCTGCCAGCGGGGTCTGATTCCAAGCCGCCCAGTCAATGGGATGTGCTTTACAACTTCAGAGGGCTGGAACTGGTTTACAAACCACTTCTCTTTCATTCTACTGTCTGGTCATCTCACTTTGCCTATGTTTACTTCATAACCCTCCATCCTGAAAACATCTGATGAGATGGATGTGAGAAAGGATAAATGGAAAGATTATTTCATGTATATTCACTGATTTATTATCCCAGCAGGTCAGGGAGCCAGAAATTAGGACCCTCTCCATGTCTGGGGGGAACGGGATGGAGGCTTATGTTAAAGATATGCTGCTTCTCTACTTTTTACTCTGTTCCTGCTTGATTTTTATTGTTTTTATTTCATTTTGATCCCATCATCTCTTGCAATTAGATAATGCTTTCCAGCCGTATGTTATTATTTGCTATCATCTTCTGTCCCCTCCATGGTCATTTTTGGCTTGTCTGTCTATCCTGACAGTAGCTTAGTAGGTAGTAGCTTAGTGGGTAGTATTGGTGATAGGATGATGGTTGGACTAGATGATCTTGAAGGTCCTTTCCAACCTTGTGATTCTGTGATTCTGTGACGTATGTTTCGGGGTTATGTACAGATTCCTGTCTAGTCCTACATTGCTCTTAAAAAAAAAACAAATTATCTCTCCTACATACAGACATGCCAAAAATGTAATATGTGGATAGGCAGGCAGAACAGACACTGCAAAGCATATCACATAGACACACTTCTACCTCAGAACTAGTCAAAATATATAATCAAAATCTTTTGATGAATTTTCATTAAGTGTCTCCTGAAGAATTTTACATTCATATTTTTCATATGTGTTTCCTGAAAGTAAAGTACTATGTATCTACATTTGGATAAATTGATACCCATCTGGAAATTCAGAGTAACCCACCAATACAACCAAAACGAAGAAATGAGAGTTCAGGGTAATGTAACCAAAGATCCAAGGAGGAGAAAAATAGAATCTAACTATTTTACTATTTTTCTAAAAGTCAATCTCCCACTTTTTAAAATTTTTGTAAAATCTGAAAAATGTATGCATAGAAGAAAAAAAACTATCAATAACTGTCCATCTGTCTTTTTTTTGTGTGTGTGTTGCTATCAACATCAGCTGGTTTTGGCTGATAAATCTGCAAATAACAAAACAACAGCATAATGTGAACAGCATTCACTCATGCAATGAAAACCTTTTCACAGCAGGGTAGGACTGCATTTTGTGTAAAATTTGCAGGCACAACCCTTGAATTATCAGTTTCTCTGCACATAGAATGTGTCTACACTTCTTTAGACTCATACTTATGCTGATGTACTAATCATGAAAAATGAGCTGCAGAAAAAGATATGTGAAAACATTTTGGGCCCCAAATGTAGTGCTGCTGAAAACATGCCCATTTATGTTAGATATTCTGCAACGCTGTGTTTAAAAACAATAAACACCAATTTACATTTTAATAGTAATGACTGGGCTTTAAAAATAACAGCCAAAGGTTTAACTTTACATGCTTGGTTTTTTGTAAACAACTGGTAACAAATATTTCTTAAAAACTAATGTCTCCTGCAAATATATTCAGTATCAACACCTCTGTCAATTGCAATTAAAAAGTAAGAACCAGGTGCACTGACTTAATGGAAAAGAATATTTTCTAATACATACAAAGAAAGAATTCCCATTCCTTAACACACTGCAATACAGCACATTTAACAACTCAGCATTTCACAGAAAATAGCATTACCTTCAGTCTAGAAAACATGCTAAAGATCTCATTCCTAAAAGCTATTTGGCAAAGCAAACGGTAACCTTAAAAAAAAAAAAAAAAAAAAAAAAAAACCCCAAACTAAATTTGACCTGACCAAAATAATATGTCAAGTAAATAAGTGCTGGTTTACATTTACTGCCTATTGTTAAACTACTATTTGGTTTCCTCCTCCTCCCTGTTTCCAAACACTCTACTTTAATTCAATAGACCCAGTCATGCTCAGGAAATTATAAACTTGCTAGTAACTATACCAAACAAGTAATTAGAGCAACAGCATCAGCTGTCCTACTGTATGTGAATGCCTTTCTCAATTGGTCTCCTTTCAATACATGAAGTTAAATAACATTTGGACTGTGTTACAAAGTTAAGATAAACACACATGCAAGGCACTCTGTAGCTTTTACTGTTTGTCTAAATCTATCATCTGTCATCTGCCAGATGCCCAAGGGTGTCAAGATGAAAAGTCAAGCCTTGAGCTGCCAAAGAAGCCATGTGTCATTTATTACTGAAAAGCGAAGGTGCATTTACAGACCGTATGGGTACAACTTGGACAAAACTAAAAGAGTTAGCGAATTACAGCAGAGGCATGGACAAGGGTGGAATGGGTGCACAGCAAAGTACACTCAGTGCTTGTCCCATGATGTTAAAAATGCACTGCCTCTCCCTTTAGGCACAGTGTTGTGCCTGCTCTGCAATTTGCAGTGTTAGCTACATTTCCTCTTACAAACTCTGCAAGGTGTCCATAACTGCACTTTTGCTTCTCAGTGAACCAGACCACTATGAAATGTTCTCCTTTTGTTCTGTCTGCTTTCTTAAATTGCATAAAATGTCAGACAATTAAAAAAAAAAATCACATGCTCCATTTTGAAATGAAAAAAGTGTTTCACTGACAACTAAGATTTGCTACTGACCTACTGCCTTAGTCCAATTTTCTAGCACATTTCCTGGGCAAAGCTAGTGTTCTTCACACACAGCTGACCTTGAATGAAATGGACTCAGGTCATTGACAAAAAGGCCCCAAGGCAGAAACTGCACCTGTAAAAGCATGGCACGAGAATCTTGGGGCATTCACGCTTTTTTCTGCTAGTACCTCCTTTTCCTCGGTCAGCAAGTTGCAAGGGGGGTAAGTGATATGAAAGCTCTTTTTTTTTTCCAGTTCAACAGCATGGAAGAGCTAGTCTGCCAAGAACCAGAGCCAGTATGAACATTTTCATAATGACATCTGCAGAATTTCCTAACACTATTAAAAGAACATCCACTGCTCCAAGTGCGTGCATCTGTGTATGTGTGTGTGTATACCTATAAAACACATCTCTCTGAATGAATGCCTTACTGGTACTGGTAGGTACCATTACAAGGTAGAGGTCTTCACACATTAGCTTAAGGACAACCAGCAGCCCACATACTCACAAGTTGCTTCCAGCATGCTTCCATCTAATAAAAACAATTTCCATCTACCAGCTGTAGTTTGAGCCAGTAGAGCAAGATTTATTCACACTGTTTTACAAAGTTTATACTGGCCATTCATTCACTGCTTTACAAGTCAAGCTGTCTTAATCCAGCTTGCAAATCCTGATGCTTTCCTGCCCATGATGTAGGACAGGAACTAAGTGCCCCAACAGCTTTCCCTGTCTATGTGGTGAGTTTTGCTGCCTCCATGGAAGTGATCAAATTTACCAAGGGACAGGAAAGTAAATGTGAAGGAGCAGGAAATGCAGAGGACAGAACCACTGACCTTGAGTAATTAGAGGTACAGGGGCTGCAGCCAGGGAGAGGTAAATTGGCAGCAGTATGCTAGAAATCCCACACCCATGAGCACAAAACAAATCATGCAAATAAAAAATGGAGAGAAAAGGAGGGACACTCTATCCACACCTAGAGTCTAAACATTTAATTTCCTCTGTTCTCCCTAATATTGTTCTAAAATTACTTAATGCTTCCAATAACAGAAACTACTGCTGGGAAATGAGATTGATCCTGATGTGGGAGCTGGAAAAAGTAGTCCATGGTATGAACTCTTCCTTAGAAACTAATTCCTGAAGTGGAAATGCTCATAACTGAAGTTCTAGAACACAGGTCAGCACTTTGGGGACCTAAAAGAAACACTACACAGGCATGATTTTGAGTGCAACCACCACAGGGCCAGGCACCAAGGAACACAGCATCCTGAAAGATGCACCTGTGAGAGGCAGCATCTCTTCTCACAGGTGCATCAGCTTCCACTGCTTTCTGCACTCCCTGGGAGCTGGATGCAACTGCCCTGTGCAGAGGCAAAGTGCTGCCAATCTGTTGACTGGCAGCATTTTTCTTTTGAGAAGCAGCATCTCCCAGCTCCTGCTGAGTTTCTACCGGCACAGTTAACCTCTAATTTGGAGATGAAGAATACAGTCTGGCACACCACCCGTAAAACTATCTGGTTCTTCTGTAGACTGCAAAGTACTCTCACTCTGAAGCAGGTCTCTCTCCAAAAGAGATAATGGCAAGCGGAGTCCTAGGCAGTAACTCTGAAGTCCTATTAGAAAAGAGTCAAACAGATTATTTCTTATTAAAATAGCCTCTTTGGGTATCAAAAGAAAAACAAAAAATTGTAAACAAAAGGAGAAATTTCTGAGGCTGTGAATTCTCTTGAGGTATCCATGCTTTCAGAAAAACTCACATTTGGGCATCAATTCATTAAAAATGTATACCTACGATCTGTATGACAACATGAGTAATAAGCCTAACAGGCGTACATAAATAAACATGTCCGTTTGAGGGAATGCTTAAAAATTAAGTCCCATGTTTGTACATTAGCATTCCCATCATTACTGTTAGGAAAACTAGGAAGTCAAGAAAGAAGTTCATCGGGCTGGAACAAGCATATGCACAATACATATACAACACAAAAATCTATTAGTACTTATAATTAGCAACAATTATCTTATGTTGTTGAAAAGGTAAGTTGTTGCTAATGCAATCAAATTTCTTGGCTACTTCTGAACCAACTTCTTTATTGAGAAAAAGGAAGACAAAATAATTAATCACAACAAAAAGAAAGAAAAGTGTATTTCATTACCTAATACGATATGACACCTTTAAGATACTGAAGCATGAAAATACTCTATGTGTGCATTAAAAAGAATGTATTGAATAACCACAAGCATCCATGCATTAACACAGCAATTATTGGGATATATCAGTGGAACATTGCAACATGCATCCTTGCATGTCGTGTATTTTTTATTTTACTCTTCACTTAAACAACAGCTTAAACAGCTCCAAGTTATTCCCCACAGAGCTATAATTAGTGCTTAAAGTGCAACCAAAGAAGTGTTGGCTGAAACCTGAAATCTGAACCTGTGGAATGCTGGAATGAATTTCCCATTTTCCTAAACAAAATAGAGCCAGCTACAGGGCTGCGTGAATAGCAGTTCTGGTTTAGACTCTCTCTCCTTATTATCATTACTCTTGTTGCTGATATTGTTACTGGGATAAAGCAGGTTGTATATTGTAAACACCTGTGACAAAACAAGAGCTAGATTTTCCAAAAATTCTGTTACATGAGGAGTCTCTAATTAATGATAGGTGGAATTGTCTCTGCATCCAAAGCCAAAGAAAACAGGCACCACATAAGGAAGATATTTGTGTTAGGACTAGATAAGGGATGTATTTCACATGCAAACACCCATTCTATGGAGAAGGCTCAGGCAGTTCTTGTTATCTTTATACTGCCATCTGATTAAATACTCTGGAGAGGAGGCTATGCCTTACCAGATCCACATAACTGTTGTTTCACTTGTTACATCAGACTCTTCCTGACAGAAGGCTTCAGGTTTTCAGGATGCTTACTAAATTTCTGAGGTATTTTCTGTGAACATAGCTCTTTTCAGTAAATGAGCAGAAAATAAGATTGCATCACTCCTATCTCTGCAGAGTGAGGACTGTGGTAATGGCTTTGTGCAGTTTGTCTCCCAGAGCATTTGTTTAGGAAGAAACAAGCCACTTAGCCTGAGTGTACAATCATTGCCCTCACAGTTTTGTGCCTTAAACTTATGTTAAATTCTATGCACTAAAAATTCTTGAGATCAACCTTCTAGCAATTTGCCTTTTGGAAATCTATGTTTTCCCACATGACACATAGAATTGCGTAGATTCTCCTGTTGCTCAAGTCCTTAGAAGTTTGAAGAAAGGGGATAAGCGACCACATTCATGTTTCAAAAAGGCCCTCTTTGTTATGCATATACTTCAAGTGTATGGAAAGAGGCCCATTTTGCCACAGCTGCTTTTGTGTATTGACATTCCAAACTAAGATCTACCCCACATCACGAATGGTGTAGTTTTTCATGTTCAACTATATCACCTGTTTCAGGTTGGGCACCCAAAACCAGAGGCCACTTTTCACAACTAGTCCAAAAGCAGTAATACTATTCTGGCTTGTTACAACAGTTTCCATATATGTGTGAGAATGGATGAGGTAACTAAACAGTTTTGGTTTCCAGTACACTTTGTGACATTGTAAGGAAACTGGACGTTTTGAGGTATATTTTCCTGTAACTCTCATTCCAAATTTTCCTGCCCTTTAGGATTTGTATATTCCAGTTAATGTAATGTAAGAACATTTCTGGTACATTATTTCTTTTTCTGCATATTCTTTTTTTGTACTACACGTTGACTGTCTGTGAAAAAGCTCACTTTCCACAAAGCAAAGGAGAGGAATTTTAAGATCATTTTTGTTTATATATTTCCAAAAGCAAATAAAATGCATAGTATCACAGTTCATCCAGGTATCACTGAGCCCAAACTCTACTTCATTTACTGGAAAGCAATACCCCTAATTCTATTTTGGCTGAATGCTGAAAGTTGCTAACTAGGTGCAAACTAGGTAGATCAAAGAATTATTATGAGCTTAATGATGTGTCGAGGTTGTCACCTAACCTGATTTTTGCTGGGCAATCTCAGTTTGGAGAAAACTAAATCACATCAAGTATAAACCACACTTGCAAGAGCATTAAGGCATCCTGAGATATACATGTGAGCCACATGCAAGGTAATGAAGCCTGTAGGTATCATATACACAATGGAGGACAAACTCTTGGAAAGTGGTGACTCTGAAAGGTAGTTTAGGGTCATGGCAGATAACCAACTGGCAATGAGCTTACCTAAAATTTAGTCTGATCATTGGATCTCCAAGCAGAGTGAATATGAACAAGTGCAGGGAACAAGGAAACAGTACTACCCTTGCGTAGAGCTAGCTACAACTACCATGTCACATTCTGGTATCCACACTTGAAAAAATAATGCTGGGAAACAGAAAGTGTTTCAGAAAAAACTACAGGAATGAACTGTGGTTTGTAAATTCTGCCTAACAGAAGGAAACAATATATAAAACATTGTTCAAGGCTTTAGAACAGATTCTGAAGGACAGAGTAATAGGCACCAAAGTCAATGGAATGCAACGCACACTTACTGAATTTAGAAATCCAGATAAGTTTCTTAGGATTTTTTTTGATAACTTATTTTATGCAGAGAAATTTATTAGAACCAGCCTATCTGGTTTCTACAAAACATGTAACGAACTCTCAAAAAATCAGTAGTGAAACAAAAGCAAATCAAGGTTAATGTAACAGCAAGGTGGAGGTTGAAATGGCTGCACTGGAGATGTTGTGGGCTGTGGTGGAGAAACCATGGGTGTTGAGAAAGTTATGAGTAGAGTACTTTAAGGATGAAACAAAGTTATTAGGTGATTTTGAAATTAAAAAAACAAAAATGCTAATGAATCCACTAATTACTATCGCCTGTGTTCAAGAAAAGAATTCACATTGGAAGATATGGAGAGCAGCACCACTATGATGAGCAAGGAGATGGACAGCTTAGATTTTAAGAAGTGAGAGTGGCTTGGTTAGCACAGCAAAATGAAGGCTGAGAGAGGATATGACTGTGTTCCATAAATATGTCAGAAGCAAAAAAGGTACGAGAAAAGCTATTTAAGCTGAAGCACAATTTTGGCACAGCAACAAAGAGGCATGTGAGCAAACCTGGCTATAACTTAGAAGAAAGTCTCTAACAAATAGATTAGTGATGGCTGTGAAACAGTTACCCAGCAAAAATAGAGGGGAAAATTTTTCTAATTCATTCTAAAATAGAAATTGCTGAACGTATTTACAGGACATTATGTCTGTGATAGTAGAGAACTGTATTGGATGACCTACACGGTCATTTCCTGCCTTACGTCCCTATGTTCCAACTTAATTTATTCAAGAGATCACTTGGCCAATATCTGTAATTACTTACAGGTGGAGATTTTTAACACCATAAGATGCACCATAAATATAGCAGAAAAGGCACTGTACAGTGGAAAGAAAACTAACAAATTTAGATGAGCAGTATCTACTTATTTTTAATAGTGAAGGTAGGTAGTGACTTCCACAGCTATAGACATAACAGACAGGCTCTTCCCAAAATGTGTGCAAACCCCAGAAAATAATAGATGAATAAAGAAAATAGGGAGATTGATACAATAATAATTGGATGAAATTTTGCTGATCTGGCTTACAATGAAGGCCAGGACTGCTAATTGTCTTTTCTTACGTTAGAAATACAAGCATTTCAAGCCAACGGTACTACCTCTCATGATATCAGAAGGCAGAATTGCATTATCACTCAACTTTGTTTCTCCAGTTTTGGCACACAGTCAATCACCATCTGTAGTACAAAACCACCCAAAATTTAACTTGATATGTTGATGTAAATACAACATCACATATTGCATAATAGATACAATAGGCATACACAGTGTATAAGCAATACACGTAACAGATAAATGCCAGGACCTAACACAAGGTTACATGAGCACACTGGAAGTCACATCTTCTGCGTCCTTAACCCAAGCACAGAACTAATTCTTCTGACTGATCTTCAGCAAGT
The DNA here is from genome assembly GCA_013399475.1 of Chauna torquata. NCBI lineage: Eukaryota > Metazoa > Chordata > Aves > Anseriformes > Anhimidae > Chauna > Chauna torquata. The sequence continues at coordinate 107,278 of VXAL01018231.1, read as the reverse complement.
AGGTTTTGGCCAACTAACTAGAACTGTGCTGGAACTTTTGTGCATGCAAAAGTTATCTATGTATGATCTCAGTTTAACATACACATAGTTATGTGTTCATTCGATCTCAAACTGCAGATGTACAGGGTGAGCAAACACAATATGCTCTTTAAAAAATATGGTATTAACTTTTATGCATCACAATATTTCAGTGTGTGAAATGACAGCCATTTTGGAAGTTATTTTGAGACATTCGATTGGAAGTCTCCTTGCAGGGATTTTTGTCTTTGATTTTTACAGTGCAATGCTCTAGTAAAGCAGAACAGAGTAACTCTTTGTGTAGGCAACACATCCTACTCAGAATAATGCGGATGTGATGACAGGAGAAGTCAATAGCATTTTCAAATAAATTTAAGAGAAACTTATCTGTGGCACAGCACAGGCAGCAAACCTTGCCCTGGTCACTTGCAAATTGTGAACAATCTCTTCCACTTTTGGAGCAGAAGCATTTAACAATAGCAGTAATAATACTAAAAATGTGAATTTTATTTCTTCCTTTTTCCTTTGTCTTTCCTTCTGTTCTATTTGCTTCCCTTCCCTTCCCCTTCTCTCTCTTGCATCGGCATAGGAGGCCTGTTGAGTAAGTAAGAGAGCCTTCCACTCCCAGCAAACACTTTGAACACACTCTGCAGCCAAAGTTGGTGAAGCGAGAGAGATGAGAAGGGGCAGTGATGATGGGAGGGAAGGCACCAAGCCGCGTTCTCACAAGAGGTTCAGCCACACAGCATCTGATCATTAATGTCCGTCAAACATTTTGGCTTGTGTCCAGCTTGCTAAACAGAATGGTGTCATGGCAATAAGATGAAGGCCCCTGTGCTGATGCAGGCAGAAAGCCAAAAATTCCCACGTAGATTTCACTGCCTGTCTGCCCTCTTAGGTTGTATTAAGGATGAGCTGCCCTGCCATTGATTTGGTCTACTTTATGCGTACTGCGCAACAAATAATGTTAAGCATGCAGTTGACTGGGAGAGGTGAGGTAAACTGCTCTTTGAAACCCTGCTCCATGAAACATAAACAGCGATCACATTCTCGAGAAACTTGACTATTAGGTCCTTGTCAAACAGCAGAGAAAGAACAAGTCAGAATATCTGAAATGCATTACTCTCCAAATGATGTTGAGACTGATCCTAGAATAGCAGGCTTAATTGTATGAACAGAAATGAACCAGTTTCAGTGCTGTATCCCAGAGCCATGAATCAGAGAATGTAAGTCTCTAGAGTGCATACAGCACTGCGCTTACAGACTGTGAGACACAGGCATATGTCTTAAAATTCAAAGGTATTTTGGTTTTATCTTTTTGAATCAAGGAATGGCTTTTGTGTTCTCCCTTTTGTCCCAGACCCAGCAAAGTCTTATTACATGACTTGGTCACAATCATGTTTAGCCATGCTAAGCCTGTTTGTTCTTGAACACAGGGTGACATAATGTACCTAATCTTTTCTTGAGTGTGTTACTTTTGCACATATTGCCTTTGTTCTGCAGTTCTGCATGATTATAGTGGAATTGTTTTTGAGATTATTACGTTTACAACTTCTAATACATTAGTATTTAAGACCCAAGCCTCCAGAACTTTCCATCCTTATCAGTACACCTTTCCCAAAAAAACAAAGAACGTTGTCAGCTGGAAGCATAATATAAAGGGAGCTTTTGTATTTGCATAGAAATTGTACGATAGCAAAGTCTTCAAGATTTCTCTTTGAACTCAAGTATGCAAATTTAATAGAATTAAACAAAATACCCTGAAGATGACAGAAAATAATGGTACTCGAGACAGGTTTAAAAACTGGCTTCATCTTCCTTTACCTGGACCCTGGGCAGAATGTTAAAAGCATATTTAACTTGTGGTTTAGGTTTTCGTTGCATAAACTCAGTTATTACCCAGTATCCTTTCTTTAAATAGATTTGTCTATTTCAATTTATGGCATATGCTGTCTCTGTGGAACTCTACGGAAAAACTGTACAGTCATTTATCTTTGTTATTTTGTGCAGGATTTGGAAGAAGTAATCATATTAGCTCAGCAGACTTAATAATAGCTCTAAATGACCCTGCACGAGCTGTTAATTGGAATAATATGCACTAAACATAAACTAAATTTTTTTTCAAGGATCCCAGTCTCTCAGCATAATAAGAATAAGAAACTGTGGCTGTTGCATCCATTTCATTTTTACTTCATTAATATAATAAAAAGATCACTCCATTTAACTATATTTTAATCAAAGTTATTATCCAGCATCACCTTTCTTCTTCCTAATTAAACAAACTTAGCATAATTTCCTTTACAGATTCTTTTAAAAAAACCTAACCTTTCTTTCTTCTGTTCTGTTTTTTGAAATAATATCCAGTTGTGTCTGCATATGCACAATAAATGAAGAATATCAATCTTGAACCTTTGTGTAGATCTGACAGAAGATCTTGCCAAATTTTCCTGTACCCATGTTACTTAAATTTACATCATGGACACTGGTTGTAATACTGTTGTTGTCCAGTTCAATATTTCTACAAGAGGAAGGTCAAGATCTGTACACAGTGTAATATGCATTTTTTGTCTGCTTATTTTTATTTGCACAGCTATTGTGACTGTTCGGGGAAATCTATGCTTGGCAGAGTATGTAGTCATTACCTTGGACAATGATCTGATTTTAGGAATATTTTGGCACAGTGATAATTTGTCTTTTCTTCTCCCATTTGCCTCATCTTTTAAATGACACATCTTATGACAGTGTAAAGAAATATAGAAAGAGTAGCTTTATCTAAGCACTGAAAGGCATGCTTAATTAAAAAGAACAAGAGCAGGTTCATCTTGAAGTCATTTTTGGCCTGGACTCTAAGCCTATTAAGAAAGCTGATCACTGAAACATACATTTCAAGCAAGCTGAGTGGTGCAGTCGACATGCTAGAGGGAAGGGATGCCATCCAGAGGGACCCTGACAGGCTTGAAAGGTGGGCCCATGCAAACCTCATGAAGTTGAACAAGGCCAAATGCAAGGTCCTGCACCAGGGTGGGGCAAGCTCAAACATGAATTCAGGCTGAGTGATCAGCAGAAAGAGAGCAGCCCAGTGGAGAAGGACTTGGACGTAGTGGCAGATAAAAAATCAAACAGGAGCCAGCAATGTGTGCTTGCAGACCAGAAAGCCAACCATATCCTGGGTTGCATCAAAAGAAGAGGGGCCACCAGGTCGAGGTAGGTGATTCTCCCCCTCTGCTCTGTTCTTGAGAGACCCACCTGGAGTGCTGTGTTCAGCTCTGGGGCCCCCAGCATAAGACAAGGACCTGCTAGAACAGGTCCAGAGGAGGGCCACAAGGATGACGAGAGGGATGGAGCACCTCTCCTATGCAGACAGACTGAGAGAGCTTGGGTTGTTTAGCCTGGAGAAGAGAAGGCTCCAGAGAAACTTTATAGCCGCCTTTCAGTACATAAAGGTGGCCTACAGTAAAGATGGGGAGGGACCCTTTATCAGGGAGTATAGTGACAGGACAAGGGGTAATGGTTTTAAGATAAAAGAGGGTAGATTTAGACTAGATGTAAGGAAGAAATTCTTTATTATGAGGGGGGTGAAGCTCTGGAATAGGTTGCACAGAGAAGCTGTAGATGCCCCCTCCCTGGAAGTGTTCAAGGCCAGATTGGATGGGGCTTTGGGCAACCTGGTCTAGTGGGTGGCATCCCTGCCCATGGCAGGGGGGTTGGAACTAGGCAATCTGTAAGGTCCCTTTCAACCTTAACCACTTGATTCTATGATTCTGTTCAACTCTGAAGAGGCAACTTTGAGACGAACAAAAAGTTGATAAAATGAAATAGAAGCAAAACCATAAAAATAATAACAATAATTTGACTCACATCAAACATGACTTCTACTATTTCTTAAAAAAAAAAAACAAAACAAAACTACATGCTCAGAATTTTAAAATGAAATATTATGTTTCCACTGTATACTGGTACCTACAATATAGGACAGTGTGCTAATAAAATGAAATTCATCTGGGGTCTGTGGGGTACTGTCTCAAATTATGACTACAGTAATAACGATGGAACAATGATACTTGTAGGCAAGACCCATGCTCTTGGCAAATTAATCCACATTTCTTATTTATAGTGGATTTATCCAGGTTTGAAATTTCAGTGAGGAAATGGCCAAGTTCTGTGGGTACAGAAATTTGGGCTAAATTTTCCATGATTGTCTAACCTACATGAAACATGACATTTAAACTAACACATACATAAGATTAGACACAAAACTTATTTTGTTCAGTGTGCTTGAACAATTGAACAATATATTTGCTCAATTTTCTCCTGCACTCTGCAGTTCCTTTAGTCTCCCTTCATCTCTTCACTGTTTCTCTTCTCAGTGGTCATTGTCAAACTGTAGTAAGCTGCAGTGGGATGATAGAGAGAGCTGATATTCCAGCTGAAAGGAGGAATGATGCTGCGTGGGAAGCAGTAATGGAGAGATATTTGGCCTTCCCACATACTTGCTACATTGTTCTAAGAGCATTTCAATAATTCTGATAATGATTATTAAATACAGGACAGCTCTCTGGGGACAGACTCTTTCAGTGTCCCTAAATGTATTTAACTGCTAAGCTCCACACTGAGTGGTCATCATATGACCTTGTAGAAGGAAGGTAGTGGTATGTTGTTGCATGGTTAGTAAAGCATTCATGGTACTGAGCTTTATGAGAGTAATTTTTAATATTACGTACCATGGGAAGCACACTCTTTCTGTTGTTAGTTAATATTTCAGTAATTGCTCATCATAACTTACCTGTGAGGTAGCTGAGCATTTATTATTACCCACATTTGGGGCAGGAGAGGGTAGGGGCAAGAGTAAACAACTCATGCAACTTTCTCGAGGAAACCAAAATAAGCCAGGGATGTGGCTGTGATTAGAACTGAAGAATTCACAGCTCCTAGGCTTCAGCAGCTAGGCAGTGTTTACAGTGTTAATGGGTATCACTTTTATGTTATATGTGTCAAATATACTGTAAATCACCTGAAATACTGAACTGTGCATACAGACTGTCAGCTTGACTGAATGCTCTTGTAATTTTGCCTGTTTCCCCTCTGCACCCATTGCCCATTTCCTGTTATGACCACAGTTGATGGTATATCTTAAATTAATACAATCTCTCAGTGGTAGACACTGTCTCCTACATATGGCACAAGTCTTCCAGGCTGAATGTTAGCTATAGTCTGCTAAAATCAGCTTGGCATACTTGGCTAAAACTCTTGCTGACTTAAATAATAGCTGCACTTTTCAGTCTTGCTCCACAGTGTTACCATGATCCAGTAACTACGTTCTGGTTCTACCTTGGTCCAACAGTTTCAGACTCTTGTCTAATCCCCTCTTCTTCTCTGATTCTAGAGTTACTCACCGTTGAACTAGCAAGTCTCCTGCTACATTCAAAATAATGCTCAGACCTTCAAGCACAAAGCTTTAAAATCCTTTCTATCCAGTCCCATACAGTGGAAAGAGGTGTCAGCACTGGAAGACCAAGAATTTTCTGATCTATTTTACAGACAGGAGTGTAAAAGGAAGAACTAAAAATTGGCTTCTGACATGAAAAGTTGTTCTAACTACTAGTTTCCTTCTCTGGTCTTATTTGTTTGACAGTTGCTTATTAAAGAAAATTGAACAGGTCCTAGATTTTGGATATATATATTTAGGGATATAGGGGTATTTGGGATTTTGTGCGCTGTATTACTGAAGATTTCTGAGCTATATCACAGAGAAACTGTAATGCTACAAACTTGTAGAGAAATTTATATATCAGTTATAAAAAGAGCATAAGTTCTCTGAGAACAGACAAACTCTAAAAGAAACAGGAATGTAGACTTTTCTTACCCCCAACTCGCTATTAAAACCATCAAACTTCCATTAAGAAATCAAGTAAATATGAGCAACAAAAGAAAAGAAGGAAGAAGGAAAAACAGTCAAAGGCTTTGGCTTTAAAATTTCATTACAATTTAGATTTGATGACTTTGCACTGCAGTGCAAAATAGCATTTTTCAGTCTCATTTTTTCTTGTAGAATTATATCATTACATCAGTTTTAAAGGACACTGAGGATGATGTATTTCAGTTGACAATGAACACAGCCAGTTGATGAGTCAGGAAGGACTGACCATCAGGTCACTATACAATGAAAGTGTATTTTTAGATTTATGCAAATTAAGCTTTTCTTCTTTCCTTCAGAATCTTTCTTTCCTCTTCCCCATAATGTGCAGTTGCATGTACCAGGCATGCGTACCCTTACACTTTCACATGACAACAGACCCAGTAGATAAACTGTGATGTCAACCTACCATTCTGATGCCGTTCTCGAAGGCCTGACGCGCTAGAGAAGCAGGTCCGTCCACAGTCTTACCATCGTCATCAGGCCCCCAGCTGGCACTGTAGATGTGGATGTGCTGAGGATTAAGGCTCAGAGACTTTGCTTCTACCATGTCTGTCACATCTCCATCCAGCATCCGTACACCTTCAAGACGAAAGATACAATGAACAGGACAACCAAATTCAAAATGCTTCTTTTCTTTTTTTCCAGAGATAACTGCTGTATTGGACATTTGAATGAGTGATCATAAAGATTCCTAGTGTGGAAAGAAAAATCTCTCTGGATATGCATTTTTCCAATGAGAAAAATACTTCTATATGAAAAAATATAGACAGGGAATAGTACTATACTCTTTCTTTGAGTTTTAAAAACTACCTACAAGTCATTTATCCACTATATAAACTTAGAACTTTAACAACAAACTTTCATGCCAAAAAAATTTAAAAAGAACTTGAACATCAAAATGTGTGTATGTCTCACTTTAAGATATAGTATACGCTTTTCTTTATCCTTTCATACTGCAGTGAAAATGCAGCACTTAATTTGAGACTTTCACAGTCCTTAAGTATGCTGATAGACAAAAACAGGATCTCCGTTGACAGGTAAACATGTGAATATTCCTTCATTGTATGAGGCTATGAAGAAAAGACTGGGAAGAAAGCTCGTGTACAGACACATAACTTTACACAGTAGCAAGGTGACTACAGGAAGTCACGAACAAATACCCTGTGTCACATTATTCAGTCTGAAACTACAGCATTGTGAACATCCTCCTGGGTGAAGAAGAAGATTTTGTATGGTACAAGCTGAAACTTTTGTGCTAAAAAAAACCATTCACATGGGCTTTGGCAAGTCAATGTGCCAGCCCTTCTAAAGTGAATGGTATCACGACATTTTAAGATCACCAGATTAAGGTAGGCTTATATCTGGAAACTAAAAAAAAAGCTAAAGTTTCTCTTTTGACTAAGATTTTGATTGAAGTTAAATTCTGACTGAGAAAATGACTAATACCAGCTTTAACCTAAATAGAGAAGAAGACCTTCATACAGTTAGTGTGACTTTTGATCAAAGGGATATTAAATATTACATCATAATTAGCATATAACTGTAGAGTAATGATCACTACCACAATTAACAAGTTTGAAGCTTTTTGCCCTTTAAAAGACCATTGCTATTCATAAGCCAAATTTACATATTTTAATTACAAACATACTACACTTTGCTTGCGAGTTCAGACTGCAGTAACTTGAGTGTTTACGAAGACCTCAACTTTCAATTAACAAAAGGTATAGGGGCTGGTTTGTTGATAGAGGGTCTTTTTTTCCCTCACTCTAATTGACTCAAAAATGAAAAGTGATCATATTTCTAAGTTCACACAAAAGCTGCCCATGTTTTGTGAGATAATAAACTTGTCCAAACAGTGATCTCACTATGAACTTTACTTTATAAAAAAGCCATTAAAACAACTCTGGGAATCTCAGGTTTTATTTTTCTTCCTCAGTATAATCTCAGAAAATTAATGATGGGTGGAAGCTATGTTCTCATTTCTTTCAAGCACATTAAAATATATTCCATTCTAAATAAAAGACAATAAAAGGCACACTGCATTTGAAGGAAGGAAGATAAACCTTCCCTTTATGTTTCTGTGACTGTGTAGCAAGCCTAAATCATACAGCTTTCACCCGGTGAACAAAAATTCCAAAGGCTGCCATGGCATTTCAAGTAATTCACACCAGGTTTTTTTAGTTGATGGTGAACTGGTCAAAAAAGCAAAATGGATAAGGCCGTGCTTTAAGTGTTGTTTTGTTCTGCCAACAACTGACAGACATGCTTCAAGTGTAACTTTGATCAATGGATGTCTCATTGGCTATTGAAAAAAAAAAATCAATTCTTTCTTTCTCTCTCTCTCCTTTTTTTTTTCCATACGTCTGGAGGAGTTAATTTTGCCGATCACAGAACCTCCAAACTGCATTTGGCATGTGGTGATAGCGCAACAAAAGCTGTCCAGAAGGCAATTAGCAGACTGTGTTTCCAGACTGTTCCACCTAAGACTTTAGAGCTCTGTAAACTTTTTCCAATATATGCAGTAAGTGCCAAAATGTAAGTGGCATTTTAGTCAGAACAAACTTTCAGCAAATCACAGGAAACAAGCAAAACTGAGCTGAAAGAAAGTTTTCTTCTAAAATGTTTGTTTTTAATCAGCATCTGACTTAAGCTTAAAGAAACAGCTGAACTAATTCCTCGTCAGCTGAAGACAATCTACATCTGTTGTGCCGTAACTCAGTGTAACTGTTTTCCCGTCAGGACTCCAGCCCAGCCAAGTAACTAAACACCCAAATCCCTGCAGATGCTTTGTAACTTCCACAACCAGTCTGCAGCAGTAACAACAGGCTAAGCATCCCTTCCTACGAAAAGTCTCGCAAGCTCTGTAGGTGGTAATTTGCTATATGTGATTACTGTAGAAGGTCACACGTTAAAAAAAAATCTAACCTTTTGTGCATGGGTTTGTCTTTTAATGAGAGGGGCCTGTAGCTGAGCTAAGCACAAACTACAGGCATATTGCATATTTTTTTTTTTTTACAAGAAACATCCCACAACCTATAAAAGAACTGAAGGTCCAAATTGCATGTTTACTCAGATTTTCTTATCTGCAGATTAAGTCCCTGCTCATACCATTTTAAGAGAAGGCTTGGACTTTTTGAGGATCTTCTTTTTGACTTATTTTGTGGTCAGAGGTTCTTAGATGTGTGGAAATGAGTCAAGGAGTAGAAATACATTTAGAAGAAAAGTGAGCATTACTGGTGGATATCTTGTTAATGACTTTCCATCACAAAAGTCATTAATTGGATTTGCTCAGCTGCCAGTATTTGATGGAATATTGATGGAAAGGATTTATTTTTCCCTTTGCTTTATTTCCTTACTATCTTTTATGTGTCCAGAGATGCAGCAACTCCCATTTTGATTTGAAGTAAAGAATACTCATCTTGGCAGACCAAATTCAACATCACCATTGGCAGGTGCTCCTCTGTAAGAAAAATGTAACTGCTTTACCTTGACTCTAATTTCTTCTCCAAAAAGGCCAAAGGAGGGTCTTTAAATCCATGGGAAATACATGAGCTGAACACTAGTTCAGCATAATACGATTCAACATTTTTACACTCTGTCTGGTCTGTGGAGAGGGAACACAACCACTGCATATTCACTTGTGTAGCTTATGGCTTTCTGAGGGAAAGGAGGGAGGCATGCCAAATACAGGTCAGCAGTGAAACTCTTACATATAGGCACCTAGTGGAAGGGAAAGCTCAACCTCCCTTCCCAATACCCTGCAACTCCTTCTGGCTTCTGATTTTCTGCATATTATCTGCTGAGGTCTTATTTTCAAGTGCTGATGATTTTAAAAGGTGGTACATTATCATACTGCCACTACAGTATTTTCCAGCTCTCTTTAAAGAACAGTGTTAGTAATGGCCCTACAGAATTATTGTGTTAAACAGAGAGGATAAAATTTTTTCTTTAATTAGAACAGTGAAATTTCTTGAAGGCTGTTATATTTTTAGTACAAAATAAGTAAACACATTATGAAAAAGGCACACATACGAAGACTTTGCTCTTCGCATAAATTGTGTTCATACCATGTCCATCTGAACCAGTTTCTACACTACATTTAGATTCTGCTAATATGCTTGTTTTTTTTCCCTAAAATATTGTTATTGCACATTCCTAATGGTGAATAAATAATCGCCTGTTAAGAAGTCATTGTTATGGCTTCCCAATGAAGAGCTTCCCAAGCACATGCCCAGGCTGTCACAGGTCATGTGAATACCCAATTCACAAACTTTTACTCCAGAAGTCACCTTTTATTTGTATCATTGCACTAACTATCCTCAGATGCTGGTTTGAATGCAATAAATCTGTTCACAGCTGCTGGTACATGATTGAATGCCATGCCAACATGAGACAATCTCCAAATGAGACAGTTGCCACAAGCTTACTTGGCCAGTTCAAAATTTTTAAAGCCTTCTGACAGGGTGACTTTGTGCAGGCAGGCTCTCTGCTTGAAGGGAAATTGTTCATCTGCATCACTCTAGCCTTATGCTGGATCAGGTATTGTCTATCCTCTTGAAGCCAGCAAGAAAATAGAAAGCTGCCATTATGTCTCTGTTGTGTGCTTTGGCTAATGTGAAATACAGTTGTGCTCACATCTGATTTGGATCAAACTTGTACTGATCCAGTAGAGAAGAGATACATTATTATTAATTATGGAAACAGCCCCACACCTGTCTGCTCATATTTTTGAACTGTCCTCTACTGTATGTTTAGGTAAACATATTTCTGTTTTCACAGACTGGCTCTATTTTAGGACAGAAAATCAACAGTTAATGGGTTTGAGCTATACGTCTTTGTACTGAAAGCCAATATAGCAATCCCATGTTTTCATCAACAATAGAAGCACTAAAATCTGGCACAGGCAGGCTACAGCCTAGAAGACATGTAGACGACATCTTGACAGTCTTTTCCAAGACAAATTTCCAAAGGTCTTGAGCAGCCATTGATTAAGAATTGATAGAAATCACTTGGAACCTCTTGGCCGAACAGAGCAAAAAAGTATTACTGGATCTCATACTTTGGGCAATAATCTGATCACACACAGTATCAAAAGAAGATTCTCTCCAACCACAGCCAAACAACACAACAAAGTTTTAAGTTTTCACAGTGTTTTCTCTGAGAGCAATATGCAAGGCGGTATCCCTAATATGTACATTTACTTCTGATTTGTCAAAGCTCATTACTTAGAGCTCTTGATGTGTGAGAAACCCAGATGTCCAGGTTCTGGGTTTTCTGTTTTCATTGAAGGTCTCACTTTCTATGTTCCTGCGTGTATTGAGAGGCAGTGTTCCCAGGAGCACTGGAGAAGTGTCACTGCAGACAAACTCCTTCAGTACTGGTCTTTAACTACCACTCTAACGCTGAGATTTCCTTGTTAACACAGCTAGGTTTGTTATCCATACCAATCTCCTTCTCTTGTTGAGAAAGGTCTGGATGTAGCATTTAGCACAAATGGCTGTTTGGTTACGTTTTTTTTGTGGTGGGAGATTGTTTCACATACCTCCAATCTTGGCATTAAAGGCGATTCCCACTGTGCAGTGTGAGTTGTTTGCAGTGGCTGCCACTTCTCCAGCACAACGGGTTCCATGCCTAGAGTCAGACAAACATTTTTTCAAGTAAGCACAGACTGTTGGGATTTACAGGCATTGGCTTTGCTCATCCTCAGGTGCTAAAAGCACACCTAACCACAATTTCCTGCACTATTTAATGCCCCATAGTGATTTATACCCACGTTACAATACTCCTCTGGACACATTTTAACATTGTTATCACAATCATCTCAACCTGTTAAAGGCAGGCTTTCTAGGTACTGGAAACACACGGAGTTTGCAACAAAGACATACAGATATGATACATAATCCCCAGCAAAAGAAAGAAGTCTTGGACACCAATTCTGTATTTTGAACCAATACTTAGGTCATAGACAGAATTTTTGTCCTGCATTCTCCCACAATCTCCTCATGTTGTTAGCATGCACATCTCTATACAGTGTCCAGCAAGCATCCTCAGCAGCTACAGCATGTGCCACACTTCTCCATGAAGGTGAGACTGTGCCAGTGCCCAAACTGCTGTTTACAGCCATGCCTAAGACCGTCTGTAAGCCAGTTATGCTCATAGCTGCTGTATAGGCATGTCCTGGTCATGTCTTGGGCTAACCCTGCAAGCCTGCTGTCTTTCCAGGAGCAGAAAAACAGCTGACAGCATAGTTCCACATCAGAGCTATGCCCTGTGCCTGGGAGTTGGGCTGCAAAGGTATCATCTTAAGAAGCAGCTGAAGGAGAATGCAAAACGTCCGGTGGTTGCATATAGCCTTCCCCACTGTGCAAGGCCAGAGTGGGAGCCTTGCCTACACCCGATCCATGCTTTCTACAATGTGACAGCGGTCATCCGTATGCCTGCTGTGGTAGGAAAGCTGTCCCTGCTTTTTGTGATTTTTGCCTGCAATACAGGCTTCACAGGGTGATTTCCACGAGTAAGTTTTCCCTCGTTCTTGTGCAGCTAACCAGCTCCATTGCAGAAATATGACAGGAACAACAAGGAGCAGAGAGTGAACTTCAGATTGTTTCTGTGGAAAGGAGATACAGAGTTTCAGACCAGACAGGAAAAGAGATGGGGAGTTGATGAGATGAAGATAGAAAGATAATGTAGGGCTTGGGTAGCCACAAAGAAAGAAGTTTAAAAAGTCAGGGCAAAAAATAGATAACAATATGGCAAGCACTTCAGAGAAGGCTAAGTGAGGTCAGTTGTGTACACAGGCACTCTTCCGCTGGTGGTGGTTGACAGACTGCTTACATAGACATCTGGAGAACACGGGTGTTTTTGAAATAAGGTTGATGCCCACGTCACAGACAAGAACCACAGTTGCTTTCTCTTGGTACAGCTTGTTCTGGGTAGAGTCACTCCTTATTTCCGTATTACTAGTGTAACTTTTTCCCCTTAACCTTTTGAGACACTTAGATGAGAAACACTAAGACAACTTGTTTAGAATGAACTTGTTTAGAAAAGAATCCTTGTTTAGGATTAACGTAAAACAAGAACAAATAGACATGACTACGAAAAAAAGAGAGGAAACAAAAAAAAGAAGCAATAAAAGTGATCAGCCCTAACCTGTTAGAATTTCAAATAAGACAATTCAATTTATCAGGTAAGTTAGATATATATAATCTATGAGAAAAATATATTTACTCACTAAACCTAAGTGATGAGTTGAATGCTGATGAATCCTAAAGCTGGATTAAGGTCTCACAACTATATGTATATATTCTCAAATCACTTCCTACTACTCTGTTCAAAATTCATCATTTTGTTGCCAAACTTGAGCAGAGATTTTTTTTCAAGACTTAATTTGAAGTTTATTTTTCATACGAAGCCTAATTTCCAAGCCTGATTTTCTTCATTTTAAGAAAGCTGGTCTAACTGAAATTGATACGGTGACATCTTATCCTATTATTGTATTATTTTGAAAAGCCTGAAGTAAATCATTCAGGAAACACAGATGTAAATGAGTTTTAGAAAGACCTTTGTTCATTTTCAAGTATTTTCAAATAACATTCAAATAGTGTTTCGAATATGTTTCAAATAATGTGTTTGTTTTAAGCAGTGTATTTCTAAAATGAATTCATATTTAAAGGAAAATGACTGTCTTAAAAATTATTTACAAGACATATGATTCCCAAACTTCCTCTTTTTGCTTTATGATTTTGTTAGGCCTCACATGTAAGTTTAGAGGTGTTAGGACTCAAACATCAAAGCAGAGCTTACTATAATCTTAAAAATGTACGTGTGATATACTCACGCACATCACCCTGGTGCATATATTTTATTAATAAATCACTGTCTGCCTGATGAAATGTATATGGCCAAGATGCAACTTCCCAGAGGGAGGCTGTGTTGGCAAGAAACCCCTCCTGGGTACCAACCTTGGAAAAAGCATGAGAGGCAAGTGATGGGAGGAAGGTTTTTCAGCAGAGAAAGGGGACAGATAAAACACACACCTGAAGGAGGGAGGCTACCTGAAGAACAACAGAAGAAACAGATCAACTTTCTCTGTGGTTCACAGCAGAGTACATGGATACCTGCTGCTTTGTTAACCATATCCACTGAGCATCATCAAAAGGTTAGGTTTCCACTGGATCACCAAACACATCCCGTGCAATCTAGGGCCACATAAAGTTTGCAGATGGGAAACAGAGGGGATGTTGAGGGGAGCTGAGCATGATTGCATGCATGCAGAGCATGACTGTCCCTCCACCAACCCACAGTACCACGGGATTAAATGCAACCTGAAACCGTACTCCAAATTCCATCTGAAGTGGAAGTAGTCACAGCGGTAGGCATACTTCTAACTAGCTGAGGCTTTAAGAGTGGCATGGAGGTATGATGACATTTACTTATTGAATGAAAGCACAGTATGAAATTTCATGTAAATTTCTGATAGAATAAAGCATATCCCAGAGAGAATTAGATCTTTGGACAGTTTTATGATATGCGAGCTAAATTAACTTTGCTGAATATTTCACTCATCTTCACGCATTGGAAAATCCTTCTTTTTTATCATATCTTGAGTATCTTTAGTGAACTAATTGTAAAAATTTATTTTGTAAGCAGATTTTTATGTTAGACCCTTGCTCCTCTGCCAAGATTATTGCTAATTGCATTCCACATTTATAAGGGAAATGACAACAGTTGTTTTATTTATTTCACAGTGATATGTATAAAATTGCATGTCTCACAATCAGCTTCCCACTGTGTGAATTAATCATATATGCAAGTCAATTTGTTTTAGTATGTTACCTTTCATGGGCCCTTTAAGTAATATTTCAATTACTGTGAAAGGGAAGACTTTCTAAGATCCTGCATATAAAAAATTATGTTCTTTCCACACTGCTTTTAACTTTCTCTGTCCTAGATAGAAAAGCCTTCTCATAAATCACTACAATAACTTGTTAACTAGATAAACAAATATGATGAAAGTGATGCTTGAAACTGATTATTTCTGCTCTAAAGCTATGAGAACTTCTATCGAGAATGAAATCCCCCAGATTTCAAACTAGAAACAGTTTACGGAGGATAAAACTTAACCACTAACAAGAGGTGAAACACTTAAGATGCTTTCAAGCTAGCATTTTTTATGAATGTATGTATTTCAAAACACAGCAATCTCCCATCTTTGTGGGATGCCTGCACCACACACAACTAGTTTAAAAAGTTGAAGTAGTTGTAGTGCCCTTCTATAAAAGGCCTATCTTGATAAATTTCAAGGGTCGATGCTTCATTTCACTGGATCCCTTGCCAGCTTATGTTGGAGGGAAATAAGTTCCCAGGTTATTAAACGGCACTCTGAAGAGACACTCAGGTGAAAGGTTTTGCACTTGTTCTTTGTTTTAATGTCAGTGTGATGTAGTATCACAGAGTAGAAACATGAAACACTTGGTTATGAGATATTCTGCCCATCTAAAAATGTGTCTTCTACCTGTAGTCTGTAAGAAAAGGAATGGAAAGAAGAAAAGCTTTCTTTTATTTGTTTCATAAGGACAGACATGAAAAATTGCTATTCAAAGACAACATTTGGGCTCAAGAGGCCACCAGTTAAAAGAAAGAAGATGTCACAGACGTTATCTTCAAAAAAAAAAAAAAAAAAAAAAAAATTCCTTAAATGCTTATAAAGTTGGCCAACATTCTCTACCATAAAACCTATTTCTTATACCTATTTCTTATATAATTCTGAGTAGGCTTAACTGCTTTAGCTAATTTTTCCATTCAGGCAACTACATAAACCTTTTTCAGAAAAGTATTTATTTTCATTTTTGTCTATGTGATAGAACACAAAGAACAAAGAAAATATCTTGGCAGTTCAGATTGATTTTCACCTCTTTTTATAAGGAGGAAATCTGTTAGTCTGTCACTAACAACAAGTCAGTAACGTGTCAAAGACCTATGCAGGAAGACCTTAGTAAAGATGAATTCTCTGCCTTATGATGCCATCACTATTAGAGGAAGAACTTCAAATAAATTGTCAAAGACATACACTTCTGTGAATACCTGTATATCACTTATTATGCTGCATGCATGAACAGTGCTTGAGCACCCGGACAGTGAAGATCTTCTGACATCTCTCTAAGAATAAGATAAGCATGGGAAATGTAATAGCTACACACTATGCTATTACACAACGTGACTTTTTTCAGCACCAGATTTTCTCTGAGACAAGAACAGGTCAATATTTCAGGCAATGGATGGAAAGAGAACAGGTGCATGTTCTGTGATTAACTATCACTTTGCATCCCACCAACAAGTAATTTAAACATAAGACATCTATCTTTCAATTATCAGTCTTGATTTCCCTTTCAGAAGAAAAGGAAGGTATAAGGCACCAAGAACGGCTTTAAGATAAAATTGATTGATTCATAGCTCACCTCTGAAAGTTTAGAGCAAGGAAATATCCAGAGTTAGTGAAGACAGCTGCCAGTAACTTGAAAATCCTCTTCCATGTAAATTGGCTCTGTGTTTCAGAGTCTCCGTCTCTGACAGCTATTCATTGAACTCCACAAAGACTCTGACCACACATTTCTATGCCGTATTTTATTCTTCTGGAGTTCAACAAGTATTTCAGAATAAAAAAAGCTCTGGGGACTAGAGGGTTTAAAGCCCTCCAGCTTTTCATGACACTAACATTACACCTCAGCCTGTCACCACTGAGTCTTTTCAGAACAGCAACTTAAGGAAAAAAGAGTTTCAGAGTATTTCAGTGCAAGCCCATCACAAACATCCCTGGACATCCAGTAATTTACTGAGGTTTTCTAAGAGATATTCAGCACAGGAATGAGTTTCCAAAGAAATAAAGAAAGCAGTGCTTTGTTTGTTTGTTTGTTTTTATCAGGCGAAATGCTGACAAAAAACTTCACATCTGTTGCAAATTCTACGCTGCACATACTGTGAGAGGATATCAAATAATTGTAAAAAGGTTAGAATAGACAGTCTAAAAGTTTACACTAGGTTATGTACATTTTAATAGGCTCCTCTATTTTTGATAATACAGCTTCCTTTCTCAGCATAAACATATTCTCTATGCATAAAGACAATGCATTGATACTAAGAAAAAAATTAGTCTTTATTTTAAATTACAGTGGAATCCCAGGTGTAGAACATGTAACTGTATTGGGGTTACATGGTAAAGGTTTGGTAGCAGCGGGGCCACAGTGGTGGCCTCTGTGAGAAGGTTCCAGAAGCTGCCCCATGTCAGATCAGAGCCAGCTCCAGCCGGCTCCAAAAGGGACCCACTGCTGGCCAGAGCTGAGCCAGTGAGCGATGCTGGTTGTGCCTCTGGGAGAGCAGATTGAAGAAAGGGAAAAAACTGCTGCATAACAGCAGCTGGGAGAGAGAGGAGTGAGGAACAGCCCTGCAGGCACCAAGGGGAGTGAAGAAGGAGGGCAGGAGGTGCTCCAGGCACTGGAGCAGAAGTTCTCCTGTGGCCCATGGAGAGGCCCACGTGGAGCAGGCTGTCCCCCTGCAGCCCATGGGGTACCACATGGAGCAGATCTCCACGCTGCAGCCCGTGGAGGAGCCCACGGTGGAGCAGGTGGATGTGGCCTGAAGGAGGCTGCAGCCCATGGAGAGCCCCCACAGGTGCAGGCTCCGGGCCGGAGCTGCAGCCCGTGGAGAGGAGCCCACGCAGGAGCAGGTGATCCGGTGGGAGCTGCCACCCGTGGGGGACCCATGCTGGAGCAGTATGCTCCTGAAGGATGGATCCCGTGGGATGGACCCATACTGGAGCAGCTCTTGAAGAGCTGCAGCCCGTGGGAAGCCCATGCAGGATCCGTTCAGGAAGGACGGCATCCCATGGGGGGACCCCACGCTGGAGCAGGGGCAGAGAGTGACCATGAAGGAGCGGCAGAGACGCAGTGATATCGGCTGACTACAACCCCCATTCCCCGTTCCCCTGCACGGCTCAGGGGGAGGAGGTAGAAGAGGGTGGATGGGGGGAAGGTGTTTGTACTTTGCTTTTAGTTTCTCACTGCTCTAGTCTGCTAGTGATAGTAATAAACTATATTAATCTCCCTGTGTTGAGTCTGTTTTGCCTGTGACAGTAATTGGTGAGCAACCTCCTTGTCCTTATCCCAACCCTTGAGCCCTTGTCCATCGTATTTTCTCCCCCTGTTCCTTTGAGGAGGGGGAGTGAGTGAGCGGTTGTGGTGGAGTTCCACTCCTCAGCTGGGTAAAACCACCACAGTAACGTGAACTAAACTAAGTTTCCACCAACCATTAACTAGCCAGAGATCTCTTCTAGTTAACAAAATTCCAAACTTTACATGAAATATATTTTACAGGAAATGGAAAATTATAGGATTAAATTAACTTTATGGGTATAGCTTTATATAAATCTGAAGTTTTGATCCAGTGAAGTTCTGATCCTACTACTTTAGTGAGGTATTGCTGCTATAAACTTGAAAAACTAGTTTACACATGGTAACATGGACTGAAAACTGTAACTACCACTAAGTGTCAATATGAACAACATAGTTGCCACCACTGTTTCCAGCTCTAACTGCAGGTAACCTGTAACTTCCTGAAATCCGAATGTCTATAGGTACATTTGCATCACTGACAAGTGAATTAAAACCACTGGGGAGAGAGGAAGAATGGAATTTTAGGTAGCCATTGCTATGTGTAAGAAAATATATCAATTGACATTTATTTTTTGAAAAACTCTTCCTTAGTTGAAGTTTCAAGTGTTTTCAAAGATCTCTCTTACATTGGAATATATTCGTAAACTGGAAAATGTGATATCTGAGACACCACAATCTCGTAACTGCTGGAGAAAATATGTATTTTAACAGCAATCATCAGAAATGCATTCTATCAGAAATTAATTTTATTGCATTCTGGAGTAATGTCTTATGTAGTGCAGAAGAAACCATTTTTTAGATCTATCCACATATAAATGGTCTACAGTAACCTGGAGGATGAAAAATACTTTCCAAACTGGCACTAAGTTGGGACATTGTTCTGGGAACATCTGAAAAAAAAGAGATATAAAGGAATTTACAGAAGTTAAAAGTATAGGCAAAGAAAAATCAATCTTTAGCCTTTAAAACACAATCTGCTACAACTGAAAAATACTAAGAATAAAGCTATTTCATGAAAGGGAGATATTTGGATATTAACAGTGGAGAAAGAAATGACAGAGTAAATGTGAAAAACAAGTTACACAAATCTTCAATGTGAGATATCAGGAGAAATGCCAAAGACTTGGGTGTTACATCGCACAGACAGGATCCTGTTTGTGAGCATCAAGCACAGTGTTGTAATGTGGTTACAGCACAGAAATGGAAGCTGGCTTGAGTCAGGGTCCCCAAGGCTAATGACTTTTTGCATGACTATTGGAAGTTACTTAAAGAATAACTTGAAAACAACTCATCCACTTCTCACAAATAAATCAACAATGACAGCATTAAAACAAACACATGGAACACTTCACATCTCATACACTCACGTTTTAAATTTAACAGCGTGAGTAACAGTGATGTGATCCTGCCCTGCCACTCTCCCTACATTCATTTTCTATTAGCAGTAGGTAGCTAATTTGTCACAAATGTGAAGTTCTGATGTAAGCCCAGCGAAGGACTGTGGTTCTGCAGTATTAATTACCATTTTGCAGTTTGTTTACGTGAGTGGGCAAATGAATGTGAATGTATAAAACAAACATGCCTTTTTTTCTGTATTTTCTATTGAAGAGAAAACAAATAATGAATAAAAGGGCTGAGGGAGCCACTGTAGCATGACATAAAATGAGATACAGGCAAACAAAATCAGCAACCAATATATTTAGCCAGGTACGTAGTTTTATGTATTAAAAAAAAATTATATATATATGTTTACTGATGTCTGATGTGTTAACCCAGGGTAAAATTTTAATTCAGACTGCTTTCTGGAGCAAAAAAGGTATTGATGAAAAAGAATGAAATGCCTCAAAAGCCACCAAAGAGCAAAACTTTGTCAGGTGAGCTTTTTTTATATACAGACTTTCATATTACCATACAATAACCTTCTTAAGGCAGGGAACCCAATTTTTTTTTTTTCATTTGTTAAAGCAAATCACAAGTATGAACAGTGCACTTCAGTTACTGTGCACTGGAATTAAACCTCTTTAGCAGCAACATCACGGCCAATACTCTCTTGGAAAAGCATATCGCTACCCAGCTATACCTAATCAAAAGCACAATTTCATTTGCTTTTGAAACAGAATATGAGGCTGTTTAGACTTCAAGGCTCCCCTGACGCATAAGCAAATGATCTTTTTTCACCTAATTCAAGCTGTTTGAGATGCTGTAGGAATGCTGTAGTCACAGAACAAGGAGGATGGGCTCCCAGCAATTGTGGCAATCACTTTAAGCATCTCAGGTGGGTTGATCCCTTTTTGTGCAGCCCAAAGGACAGTGTAGCATACACACTTAAGAAGAACTGCATATCTGTCTATACTGTCCCCATCCTTAATCTGAGATGAGACAGTTTCATGACTTCAGTCAGGACATACAGAAAAGAAGACAAATGTAAGCCCAAATTCAAGTCTCTTAGATATGGAACATGGCTATCAAAAATGGTATGGGAACTACTGCATTATACAACTTAATGAAGGAAGGAGATATACAAAATCAGTCAGATATTTTTACACAATAAAAACTCTTGCAATCACATTGCAAAAGTGGGCAATTTAGCTAATTTTTAAAATTTGGACTTACTCGTTCAATATAATAATTAAACTGGCTCTCCCCAGCCTGCAACAGTGTCAGTAAACAGAACATTTTATTAACCAAATCCTAGAGCTTAAATTTTGCAGCAACCCAGTAACCTGGTCTTTTACTAATGGTTAGGTAACACTGTTCTCTTGCATAAATAAAGGGATCTTTGAAATTTCACTAAAAATACAAAACTGAATAAGCCACATTCCCAGTACCATCTCCTTCTCGGTTCAGACGCTATCCTGCTCAAAGGTATTAATATTGCCAGCAGATGACAGCAGTAAATAACCTACATAGGGTCATTCAGCGTTTCAGATATCTCTCACTGAAGTCCACTTTGCCTCCACAAAGTAGAAACACCCTGTTTCTTTCGGGAGAAGAAAGAAGGCATGCAGGTCTGTGGCTGCCTCTCTCTGGCTTTCTGTGTGAGACTAGACAGGGCTGCCACATGCCTTAGGTAATCTACTGAGGAGCAGCTGATAGCAGCTCCTACAGATACATCTCATTTTTCAGTTCATTTTCAGCATAATACAAGCAATAGAGCCAACAAGATGGGAGATAAAAACTTCTTTCTTGGATAAGCGCTGATACCCAGCCCCCACTGCAGTGCCCATTGTTTACCAACAAATTACCTGTTTTAGCATCACTTCTCTGCTGAGAAAAAGCACTTTTGAACCTTCGCTGTCTGAACACAAGCACACTGAATATATAGTGGACTGTTTTTCCCTTGCCTCAGTTGTTGCCACAGTTATAAACAGCAGTCTTGATTTGGGAATGTATGAAATGTGTTTAAAGTGCTAAGTGTTGGGCATGTTCTCATACCAATGTGACTTTAATCTTGAAGACCGAGCAATTAGATGCTGGACACAGGAGCAACTGCTGGAAAGCAGAAGGTGGGGACGAAAAACATGGGACACATAGCCTTCCTGTCTCCTTTGTCTATACCAAATTGCCTCTCAGAGAACCACCTGTGAGATGCTGAACCCCCAGGGTTACTCGGAGAGAGGAACACCTGGACAGTGACAAAACTGCCTATGGAAATAATCATATGACAAATCCTAAATACAGAAACTGTTGAGGAAATAATGTCTCTAACAGCTCATATTGCCATGCCACAACCAATGCACTGTCCTCTAAAGTCTTAATAATGCTTTATTCAAGCTTAAGCCTGCAAAATGATGCTTCCCCACACCACAGAAATGCTGGCTGGATATTTACAGGTCCCAGCTGACTACAGAATAACCTCAGCAGGTGCCCCAGAGGCATCCTCTCTTTCTTTTTCCACTTCTTATCTCTGCGCAAAAGACTTTTAGATCCTTGTAAAAAAAAATCATTTCTGACACAAAGATAATCTCATAATTTTCAGAGTCAATGCACTACACAGATGTTTAACTGAAAAAAAACAAAAATCTCCAAACAATTAAACAAACACCCAAAACCAAAAACATCCATATGTCTTCTTAAAAGGTGACTAGAAAGAAATGTCTCTCAACAGGAAACCTCAGAAAATTACTAGGTATGTTTCTAGATGTTGTTAGCAGATGTGTTGCTTCACCAATACCTATTTTACTTAAAAATTGCACTAATTTAACTGGAAAGTTGTAAAATTAAACATGTTTAAACAAACAAGTAAAAAGTTTTGCAACCAGATTCTTAGAGAATTTTAAAAATGTTTTATATCATGTTAATTAACTCTTGTTAATTATGAGAATCAAATATTTTAGCCTAGCATAAATATACTTAACAGATGAAACTTCAAATCAAATGTTTATACTAATTTTTCTCATGCAACTATATGGATAATGAGCATTTTGGAGTCTAGAATTAATCCTAATTCGGGAACAAGGTCTCAGATTGCAAAGGAAGTTACTGTCATTCCCAATATTACTTTACACAAATCAGAAACTTCACGCTTTATGAATGCTCCCCATTAACTTAAGCTGCAGGTTTCTTCATTAAGTTTCATTAATGAACTGCTACCACTGTTTCTGGGTATATGGCTATATCAAGTTGATGATATATTATCATTTTCAACATTTTTTAAAAGCTTTAGAGTAAGAACTGGAATACTGACCCAATGAGTATTTTTGGCTAGGCGGTGCATTTGCTATTCCTAGGAAAATCCACCCATATTTATCTAAGATACTAGCCTTAGAAAACACAGTCTTGGACACAATGAGTAAACCTTGCTAGAAATTTGCTGCTGAAACTCCCAAACATACTACCTGCAGTGAACATGCTTGTACTTGAGAAAGATCCCTGTGTACTAGCTATACCATGCTATCTATACAGTAGGCATAAAGAAGAGCTTTGAATGAGAAGGATGCAGGTGAAGCAGTCTGTCATCTATTGTTTGAGTGTAGGAAAAAAGTGATTAACTAAAAGCTGCAAATTTGCTGACCCACCTGCTCACTTTTCACCACTGCTAGTATAAAGTCTGTAGTCTTATCATTTAAAAAGTCACACTGTCTGATATAAGAAAATACTACTATTCTCATTCTACTGAAGAGGTACCAAGAGGTTGAAAAGATTATTTCCTGCAAATACAAGACTAGAAAGAACACCCCTACTAGAACAGCCACAGCTTAATAATGATAATTTTTAGAAATTTGATATCCTTTTCTTTGCTGTCTGTAAGCAAAGCATCACATCACATCTGTAAACAAAGCACTCTTCCAAGCCAGGAATAAAAATTCAGGCTTATAATTTCTCAGCATTCCTGCATAACCTAGGAAACTCTGCATAAGCCAGTGAGACGCAGGGATGTTTTGCTCCGCATCAATGCATGGTAGAAATCTGCCCTGTGAATTATAAGACTTTACCTTGCAACCAAATGGTGCGTAAGGAAACCAAGATGAATTCAAGTGATGGAATTTATCTGGTTAGTGCTCTTCATTGATTTGATCTTATAGCTGGCAAGCTGATATCTGAGACTTCCAGGGGACCTCAGCCTGATTCAGTGATAAGTTTTCTATATATTCGAAGTGTCATATTACATCAGACATCTGCATATATCAGAAATTTCTGTGATGAGTGTATGTGGTGTTGCTATGTGCAACACCTGAAATGATACAAATTAAGAAGTGAAGAAGTAAAGATGTTTTTCTATTTTTCTTCAATTGTTTTCCACCTGCATTAGCCCACACTTCATCCAGTCACTTCCACTGCTCCACGTGTCACGTACATGGTGCCCTCAGGGACCAACGGACCAGCACAGCAATGGTGGAATCAGCAGCCGCACAACAGCTCAATGTGTGGGTACTCCCCTGGAGCGTAAGTCCCTTGCACAAGAATACGCCTGCATATGCAGAGTATAACTCATAACAGATCTTGTGGCCAGCTTCACCATGAAGTTGAGCCCACAGAGGTAATGCTTCAGATATCTGTGACCATAAAGAATCCTTCTAAGTTATTAAAATTACTCCTGGGTACTAGTACATCAGTTAAAGGTTTGAGTATTAACAGTCGTCTTGTGATGAAAAGACTTCCATGAATATCATTTGCATGGCACGAAAACTTGTCGCTTTTTATAAATCATAACACAGTATTTTGATCGTTCTGCAGTAGACACTGGTTTTTCACTGTTGCTGTTTTTTTCCCTGAATTATTTAAAAAAATTCATGTGTGCTCTCAAAATTACGTATGTACGAGTGTATGTGGAAAGAAATAACTATAGGTGAGATACTGAGGGACTGGTAAAAATTTTTGTGCTCATTAGGCAGGTGATTTGTAACTTCTAAAGTGGAATGTTGTGTTATTTTCTTGTGGTGGTTTCACCCAGCTAAACAGGTGGCCTCCACCACAACCGCTCGCTCACTCCCCCTCCTCAAAGAAACAGGGGGAGAAAATATGATGGACCAGGGCTTAAGGGTTGAGATAAGGATAATTTAATTAAAGGGAAAAGAAATTTCTAAATCTCAAATTAACTTCTTTTTTTTTAGGTAGAACAAGGTGTATAGGTAAAAGTAAAAAATATCTTTTATTAGAACACCTGGGTGGTGGGTTGACAATGGCAGGCAGCTAAGCCCTTGTTTGGTCCCTTGCTCACGCCCTCACATTGGGCTGGGGGAGAGAAATGGAAGGGCAAAAGCATGAAAACCTGTGAGTTGAGATAAAGATCACGTCATAAATAAAGAGAAGAAAAAAAAAGTGATGCAAAGGCAATCACTCACCACCTCCCACCTGCAAACCGATGCCCAGCCAGTCTCTGAGCAACAGCTACTTTGGAAAAACACTCCCTCCTCACCAAGTTTTGTTGTTGAGCATGATATTATATGGCACAGTCTAGCCTTTTAGTCAGCTGGGGTCAGCAGTCCAGGCTCTGCACCCTCGCAGCCTCTTGCGCACCCCCAGCCTCCTTGCTCAAGGGGGCAGAGTGAGAAACAAAGACCTTGATGCCGTGCAGGCACTGCTCAGCAGTAGCTAAAACACAGGTGGGTTATCAACACTGTTTCGGTCACAGATCTAAAGCAAAACACCATACTCGCTGCTATGGAGAAAATTAACTCTGTCCCATCCAGACCCACTGCAACCTGTAATAACCAAGAAAAATAAGCTAAAATAAACCCTTTTCCAGGACTGCCCATGCTCCTAGACTGCCGTTGCTAAAACAAAGTAACACTAATGCCTATGTTCTTTATCACCTTAAATATCACCTTCACACCAGAAGGCTGTGAGCCTTCTCTGTCACAGACACATTTTGTACTTAGTTATTTTATCTTCTGTTCTACATCTTCTGTTTCACAAGCTTTTGTATGACAGCATGTTATCATTTACTATTTATCCTGATTCATGGTTTTCATGGTCTTGAGACCCCACCTAGAGTACTGCATTCAGCTCTGGAGTCCCCAGCAAAAAAAGGACACGGACCTGTTGGAGCGAGTCCAGAGGAGGGCCACAAAGATGATGAGAGGGCTGGAGCACCTCCCCTGTGAAGACAGGCTGAGAGAGTTGGGGTTGTTCAGCCTGGAGAAGAGCAGGCTCCAGGGAAACCTTACAGCAGCCTTGCAGTACTAGGGGGCCTACAAGAAAGCTGGGGAGGGACTTTTTACAAGGGCATGTAGTGACAGGAAAAGGGGTAGTGGTTTTAAACTGAAAGAGAGTAGGTTTAGATTAGATGTTAGCAGGAAGTTTTTCACTCAGAGGGTGGAGAGGCACTGGAACAGGTTGCCCAGAGAAGCTGTGGATGCCCCATCCCTGGAAGTGTTCAAGGCCAGGCTGGATGGGCCTTTGGGGAACCTGGTCTAGTGGGTGGCATCCCTGCCGATGGCAGGGGGGTTGGAACTAGATGGTCTTTAAAGTCCCATTCAACCTAAACCATTCCATGATTCTATGATACAGACCGACACAGATATGTAGCAGCTGGAAATATCTTGGGTACTAGACCTATCTCCTTTTATCTAAAAGACTCCACATTAGAGCCCTATCATTTCTGTGCAATGAAAAAACAAACGAAACAGAAAAAAATAGAACCTTCTAAAACATGTAGCATCAGTTCTACTGAAATCACATATAAGCAGAAATGAAAAATATCCAATGGATACAAGAATGCAGATCTGGAGTTTCGAGTTCGGGCGCTTTCAGCAGCACAAGAAGTCCAATGAAGGAAGAAAAACAGTCTGGGGCAATGCTTTTGGGGAAAAAGGATATTTATGGTTTCTTGCAAGGAAGATATTGACAGATGTAAGGATTCTAGAGTCATATTTTCACAGAGAAGTAGTACAGTGATGTGCAGCTCTACCCATTTTGCAAACTCCATTTCTAATAGTAGATGACTTTGCTTTTGCAATGTGACAACAGTTTAAAGAAATGAATATTTTATAACTCTAGGTCTCCACCAAATTCCAGCTTAGAAACATACTTCCTACCTATTTTGAATTCTGACAGCAATTTCAATTAGATATGCCCTATGCTTAATCCTAAATTACATTTGATGCTATTGTGCACTAAATGGACAGCCTTTTTCTCTTTAGAGCTGTCTCCATTTCAAAGACTAGTGAGGTAATTTTTAAAAGTTTGTTTGAAGTTCAAACCCTACAATTGTGGGGTTTTATTTATTTATTTATTTATTTTTCCATGAGACTCTGATTCAGCAGGAGCAAGGTTTGCTCCTAATTGGAAAACAGGGTTTAGTGTAAGAAGGCTAATTCTCACACACTCACTAGGTTGGGAAACAAGTTAGTAGCTCTTCATCTGTTTTTAGAGTGTTAAGAAGAGTAGTGCAGGGAAGCAAGTCTGGGCTGAAAGGAGACGTAAGACAAACCTTCTCATTACCTTCTCTGGTATTCTTTGACCTCTATCCACCAGACTCGCCATCCCACATGCTAGGGAACTAAATAGGCCATGGCCTCTACCTCATTTTGCTAAAATCAGAAATTTGATAATGCTTTAGGACTCTATAGTAATACAAATCATTTTCAAAGCAGGTTAAATTTCTGTAGTATACACCCCAGCAGCACAATCTACATTTGTGATGGATACCAATTTCTTTACCTCTTCATCTGAAATTCTCTACCTTGATTGCTCTGCTTCAGAAAAAAACAGCAACCTGCCTTCAAGAGAGCTATCTCACTTTGTTTAAAGTGTCAAACATAGTAATTTGACTGTGTATCTTTAAGAAAAATTACAAAATCACACTAATGTAAAACAAAGCTAGAAATAAAAAACCTGCCTACAGCAATAAACCTACACAGATGTGTACTTTTTCATTTGCAATAAAAAGCTATGTCTGAAAGTTTTATCCTGAAAACGCTTTACAAAAACATCTATTAAATCCATTAAGACCTTTGCTTATAGCATAACTTTGCAGAGCTCATCTGTTAAAAGCATGTTATTTAGAAAAAAGCTTGAGTTAAATAGCTTTTGATACTGGATTCACAATTGCTTTATCAAACTTGTAATTAGAGGTTTGCTTTTAATGCCACAAGCATTAAAGGGGGAATCAATCCTATACTTTGTGTTTGTACGAGCTGGCTGAGAAGTCTCAATGAACCACATTTTGCATTGCATCTGACTGAGCAGTTAAGTTAGCTGGCAAAACCAATTACCACACATGCAACACAGATTCACCTTTCAACTTTCTTTAATACCTAAAATGTGAAAAGGGGACAACACAGAGAAATGTGTTTTTGCTCTCAAATTCTGCTTGGCTGTAGACCTATATGTATAAATGCATGCAACCTGAAACTGGTGCACCATTTTAGCAAATCAAAACTTGTCTAGTGGACTCTCTCCTCCTAAGTTCAAAACCTCAAAATAAAGACACATACTTAGAGGAAACACCAAATCCAGAAACAAAAGACCTTCTGGGAAAACAAAACAAAACAAAACAACCTTCTAGTTCTAATTATCCATAAAATTCAGAAAAGTAAGCATCACAAATACAATAAATGTGAAAGCTTATACCCCTTCCACTTTGAAATGAAAGGGAAGATCTGACTCACTGTTATCAATTATTTACGTAAAAGAACTAGAAGCAATTGCATAATGCCTCAGAATGTCATTTTATTTGTGAGCTCATTGTCTGGTACTTCAGTAATTAGAAACAGGAACAACTACTTTCCTGTAGTGTCGTGGTTGAACATTTGAAACCATGACAGTCTTACACATTCTGAAAATGAGCACTGTTCCTCCAACACCGTTATGTGGTAGAAAATACCTCTCAGCAATTACCTATACCAAGGTAATGAAAAAGGACTAGTTTTTTTCTTCAGAGAAGAACTGGAATTCTGACTGAAATTTGTTTTTTGTTGTTGTTTAGTCTTCTGTTTGACTCACAATTTCAATGACTACTCAAAGTAATGTCTTTCCCCTGGCTCTCAAAAAATTCTAACTCAAACCACTTGTGCACTTTGGAAGGGATTACGTAATGCAGTGTGATAATACAATGAGCAGAATAGATGAGTTTACTAACAAGGCAAATTCTGGCAGTTTGACAAATCTTTATTAGCATAATTTCTACTTTTCAAGTTGGAACCTGGACGAAAAGGCTACTGAATCAGCCCTGTAGTCCAATGAATTTTTCATTGTCTTGTCAGAATGAAATGTTCTTACAAGCGACTGACCATAGAGACCAGTGATGAGGGTGCTTGTTGTGTATGAGTGAATCAGCATTATAAAGACTGTTTCACCTCTATCCCTGCTAAATGTCTTCAGCTACTAGCAGTTCTGGGGTCCCCCTTACTATTTCTCAAAAAGCTTCAAATGAACACATTTTATTTTGGAGCAGGAAAACATGAGAAATTGAAAACTTCAACACTTTGCTTGTTTTCCGTCCTGTTTTAATGCAGATGTTATCTCTTCCCTTAGGTTAGAAACCTGTTTTAGATTAAATGGAAAATATAACCAAGTGCATTACATGGTGGGGATTCATGCTCCATTCTTCCACAACATTTTTCTTTTAAGGAAAGAAAGTTTTCATCTCCAGAAAGTTTACAGACTTGCATCAAGTCTCTCAGTCTTTGTCTGAGGGAAACAAAGGATGCATGAGGATTACCTCTGAGGTATGGCCATCTAAAGGACAGTCATGTTCAGTAGGTAACACCACACAGGGACTCCAAACAACAGCTAAAACAGGAAGGGAAGAAAAATATGCTCCAAATGAATCTGTAAAGTAAGCCTACTTCAGCATAGCACTATTCTGCAAGCTGAGCATTAAGACAATGTTTACCTCCCTTATTCTTACAATTACTACACTGGGACCTTTAACAACAACAACTGGCAAGCAATACAAATCTAATATCTCATGATCTTCATGCTGCATGTTGCCCCTAGGCACCTGGTTGGGTCACTAGATCATAATTAACTTGGAGGCTAGCTGATGAATCATAAGCACTGCTCCTTCTAAAATGTGGTAAATCTCACTGAGGGTGACACAGCCTGAGCCCTGCTTCATCATTAACATCTGCTAAAACTGCACTGCAATAGGATATTGGTCATAAGGACAGCAACTTTAAAATCAGAATAGAACCAAAACACGATAAAGGAGGATGGCAGTCTCTGACTGTAGCTTCTATACCATCAGCCTCTGTGTTAACTGGTTGTTTGGTTCAGATCCTGGTCTTCACAAATGAATACCTCACCAATTCACGGAAAACAATTTGAAATCTTGTTTCCTGACAATCCTGATTGATGTTCATTAAAGTTGCAGTAACACTGAGACCTACTAGATACCTGACATTCAGTCATTGGTACTTGGAACTCCAAGTGAGATTTGCTGCCCCAGCTGGATACATAGAAGTCTATGGGGCCTGATGGGATTCATCCCAGAGTACTGAAAGAGCTGGCTCATCATCACGAGACCTCTCAATTATTTTTCAACACTGCTGGGAATCTGGAGAGGTCCCAGTCAACTGGAAGATAGCAAATGTTGTCCCAATTTTCAAGAACAGTAAGAAAGAAGACCCTGGTAATTAAAGATCTGTCAATCTCACTTCAGTGCCTGGAAAAATAAGGGAGAAGATATTCTGGGAGTTACTGAAAAACTCATGAAAGACAATGGAGTCATTGGTCCCAGCCAACATGGGTTCACAAGGGGAAAGTCCTGTTTAACTAACTTAATTTCCTTTTATGACAAGGTTATCCATCTAGCTGACTAAGGGAAGCCAGTAGATGTAACCTTTCTGGATTTCAGCAAAGCCTTCAATACTGTTTCTCACAGTATACTTCTGGACAAAATGTCCAGCATACAGCTAGACAAATACATGATATGAGGGGTGAAAAACTGGCTGATGGGTTGGGCTTAAAGGGTTATAGTAAATGGGGTTACATCAGACTGGCAATCAGTCATTAGTAGGGTTCCCCATGGCTCCATCCTGGGGTCAGTTTTCTTCAGTGTTTTTATAAATGATCTTGATGCAGGACTCAAATGCATACTAAGTTTGCAGATGACAATAAATTAGGAGGACCTGTGGACTCCCCAAAGTGTGGAGAGGCCATGCAGACAGATCTTGGCAAATTAGAGGGCTGCACTATAACCAACTGCATGAAATTTAACAAAAGCAAGTGCTAGATTCTGCACCTGGGATTGGACAACTGTGGATATATGTACAGGCTGGGGGATGAGAGGCTGGAGAGTTGCCCCACAGAAAGGGATCTGGGGGTTTTGGTCAGCGGCGAGTTGAATATGTGTCAACAGTGTGCCCTGGCAGCCAAAAGGGCCAACCATGTCCTGAGATGCATCAAGTGCAGCACTGCTAGCCAGTTTAGGGAAGGGGTTGTCCTACTCTGCTCTGCGCTGGTGTGGCCTCACCTCAAGTACTGTGTGCTGTTTTGGGCACCACAGTATCAGAAGGATATAAAAATATTAGTGTCCAAAGGAGGGCTACAAAGATGTTGAAGGGTCTAGAGGGCAAGACGTATGAGGAGCAGCTGAGGTCACTTGGGTTGTTCAGCCTAGAGGAGACTCAGGGGAGACCTCACGGTGGTCTACAGCTTCCTCACAAGGGGAGCAGAGGAGCAGGTGCTGATCTCTTCTCTCTGGTGACCAGCGATAGGACCCAAGGGAACGGCATGAAGCTGCAACAGGGGAGGCTCAGGTTTGGTATTAGGAAAAGGTTCTTCACTGAGAGGGTGGTCGGGCACAGGAACAGGCTCCCCAGGGAAGTGGTCACAGCACCAAGCCTGCTGGAGTTCAAGAAGCATTTGGACAATGCTCTCAGACATACAGTTTGATTTTTGGGTGGACCTGTGTGGAGCCAGGAGTCAGACTTGATTATCCTTGTGGGTCCCTTCCCACTCAGGATATTCTATGATTCTGTGATTCTGTGAACAATACCACACTCAGTGCAAGCACGTGGTCTATTGGTCTGAAATACATATACCACTAAGATAATTCTCTACTCTAAATCACCTCCTTGTTAAGGAAGAATTATTGACTATTGGCTTTGCTGACATCAGACAGAAAACACTCTGCCAGATGACACCATCACTGAATCCTTGGGGTTTTAAGCTTCTAGAGGCTGGAGAAAGTCAAGACAAAGAATCACAAAGTACACAAAAATAGCAGACACTAAGAATGGAGATTCGCTCTGAAAAAGACCCTATCCTGAGAGGTTATACCTTGCTCCAAGTTATCTCCAGAGTTCAGCTTCTCTCCACACGTTACATACTGGCTTTCCCAGGCCCTCCATGTAGGTGTGAACCTTGGGATCTGCAGTTCAGTGCTGCTGGAAAACCTTGAGCAGGCACATGTGAAAAAAACAGCAACTAGTCTACGACTTCACTGAAGTCTTTTTGTTGTTGTTGTGACTAGCCATCTGACAGGAGCTTTGTTTTTTCACACAGAAGATAAAGCACAAGATGGGGCAGCAGTGCTTCTCAGCACCACTTATCTCCTCCTTAGTTTTGTCTTCAACACATGATACAGCCAATGGCAAAGCAATAGCAACAGCTGCATACTGGCAATCAAAGTGTATAAACTGTATAGACAGGTACCCTCCCTTGTCATCATCCCTTTCTATCACACTGCTGCGATGGGAACCTTTTTCAAGATATCTTTCCAGCCAGGAATAAGAGACTCCAGGCTCCCTGTGCTTGACTGTACTTGGTTCTTCAGACACCTGCTCTGAATAGTGTCACAGCAGTCAATGAAGCTTTTTAGTTCTACTTTATTGACCATTCAGGGGACAACAGAAGATGATCTGCCTGTCAAATATCTAATGTCAGTTCTGATTAAATGACTTAGGACATACTAGAGGTCTCAGACATAAGCAGCTGGTTTAAACTAGCAGCTTGTCACTGTTGGATGAAAATTAAGCCTTTGGCATTTTATTGAGCAACTACATTCATTGATGTGACTGGCAAGAGAAAGTAGCAATGAATTGAATGGATGTATTGGTTTGCTACTGAAAAACAATGTCAATATGCTGGATCAACCAGGACTGAAACTCATTAACCCATTAACTTTTTTTTTCTATTGTGAGAAAAGATGTATAGTTGTCTGGATACTGCAAAGCTTAGAGATTAGTAAATCAAGGATTAGCTTGCATTTCTTATGATTTTTGAACAGCAAAAATTGCTGTTTCTCAAAAGTCTTATACTCATTAAAAATCATTGGGAAGGTTATTTAAACAAGTTATTTATGTAATGGGATGCATTACTGAAAAATGTTGAAGAGGCATTCAGAATAGTGATGCAGTGTATCCACAACAGAAACGACAGCTTTCTTTTACTTTTTCTTACCTAAGTTTAACACAAACTGCACCAAAGCCAACTAGATCTGTCAATAGGAGTTGTTTAAAAAGTCCTGTTTTAAAAAGTACCTGTCGGCAGAATAAGACCTAAGCTCTGAAATATCAACATGAGAAATTTCTCATGAAAAACACATTTTTGTTTGGTCAAAATAACAAAGCTTCTTAGTACTATGAACATTTCTGTTTTCATTCTGTAGCTATACAACAGGCAGACTACAATTTCAGTGAGCCCACCTGCTTTCTGTTCAAGGACCTCTGACTAGCAATGTGCAGTTATTTTAATATAGATGTTTACAGGTAATGGTGGAATAACAGAAAAAGAATTAAGCAGCAGTACTCTGCAGTAAACCAAAACAAGATGCTTTTCATAGCAGGAATGACTTAATCCACAGCTGACTGCTGTCTCTAGCCTCTGAGCAAATGGAAGTTCTAGTATAGGCCTGTACCATTTACAAGCTTCGTGATTTGATGCCAATTTGTAGAAACCAAAGTAAACTTCTGGCAGGACTCCTACATACCATAGTAGTTAAAAAAACTAACGTCCCACCCTGACTTTGACTAGAAGCCCTGAAAGATTAATCTAATGTTTCTTTCCAGCCTCCTGTTCTCTTCAGCTAATAAAAGATTTAACTTGAAACTTCAAAAAAATCATTTTGGAAAGTGCTACGCTGGTTATCAATAGTCTCTTCACAAAGCCTCAGTTGATTTTTTCCTCATTCCTTTTCTCTCACTAATAAGCCTCAGCACCAGAAAGCGTTCACTACTAATTAAAAGTGAAAAGCTAGCAAGCAGACCCAGTACCCTGATGTTTTACAGCTGCATGCAAAGCTGCCCAGAGACACATGCTCATTTTTACAGCATTTCTTTTTACTCTTTATTATACCATCCCTTAAAGTTGGGTTACAAAATGAAACAGAATAAACTAGATTATTTCATGAAATGATAGTGCATTTGTACGTCCCCACTTTTACTGGAAGACAAAAATGGCCATTACGCAATGTTGTCCAGTTGCTATAGCAGGAGACAGGAATCAACGGAATTGATCTTGCACACTGCAAAGTCTTTGCGAAGTATGGCTTTCAGAATGCTCCCTGGTTGCCGTTACCTCAACTTCCAGGCACAACTTGAGATACCTAGTGCCAAATGAGGACATGCAGTTGATAATCAGAATTCCTGTGCTGATATCTAAAGATACTTTAGATACCTAAAATATACACAGACTCCTAGCAGGGCTTTTCAGTGCCTATGCAGATATATAATTCTTGCTGAGTCCAGTGTGTATTATGGAAGGAGCAACAGCCCCAAAAGCTGAAGGTAACTAGGTGCTGCTTTCCAGGCTGTGTATCTGCTAATCAGATACACTGAGCCCTTAAGCAGAGGTTAGGTAGCCAAGTAATCTTACACTGAAAGTATGCTCAATGTCACCTCTGTGTCCAAAAGCTGATTCTACGCTGACACCCGTACCTCCTGACAACACTGATGAAGCTCTGCCCTCCCACTATCACATCTCACCTCAGAACCCAGGGACTGGGCAATCAGTGTTTTCACCTGAGATGTAGGGTTGGAAAATTCAAATCCCCCAGCCTAAGGAGAGGAATGAATCTGTCTAGTGTTATTTTCCATACAAAACTCTAACTAGCAACAAAACAGAAAGCAGCTTCCCTTCTCTGGACATGCTCTGTAAAATAAATTAATGGCTTTGGTACCTAGCTAAAGGAAAAGATTCAGCTGTGACTCACAGTTGGAGATAATGTGGCTCCTCCCAGAGCCAAAGATGGTGAATCCCTGAAAATGTACCTAAACTGGGAGGCATCTAAATGTGCTCTCACCACGTCCCAGCTCCAAGGACTGGAGCATCACCATGCAGATGAGCCAGGATGAGTCCCCAAAGTGTGTCTGAAGGGGATGTGCTCAGTAGGAGAGAGAGAGGTCCTGTGATGCAAACCGACAGCTCAGCTGAGGGGCTAGGCTGACTGTTACATCTTTCTCAAAACTACTTGGAGGCTACTGCTTGCAAGTGCCTGCCCATCACTCTCAGTTCTGTGGGCAGTGGTTGTAAGTGCATGGGGCATTGTCATACTGTCACCTGACCTCAGTGAAACTTGCCTTTCCAGTAAGTGTTTCAGGCCATACTTCATTTTCCCCACTTGCGCCTGTCTAGTTCTCCTCTGACCTTGGGCTGAGCTGAATGAAGTACCTGCCTGACCTGGCTGGAAATGAAATTCGTTGTTGCTGTTGTTGGTAGCACAGTTTTCAGCTGGATTAGTTCTTTACTCTGGAGAGCTGCATGATGGCTTGGGAAAGGGAGGAGGAATGAGCTAACATGAGGTAAGGAGTGGAGGTCACCAGCCTTTTGTGGTGACCATGTAGTCACAGTTTTGCTCTTCCAACACTTTGTGTGGGTCCAAAATACACAACTAGTTCTAAGCTAGGGCTGATTCTGAAGTGGTCAGCCACACAAATTGGTTGTTGCAGCACATGCAGCGGCAATGCCTATGGGCTCTGGGCTGCAAACAAGTTATGGTCTTATGTTCATACTCCATTTGAAGGTGATTAGTATATTTTAAAATCTTACTTGCAGTCCTGAGACTTATCATATGCCCATCCAAAGACTTCTCTTATTAGCCATCAAAAAATTTAGAGCACATGTGCTGATTCTAACTTTTTGACAGCCACCTCTGAAGCTAAAATAATAACAGCACACGAAATTCCCCAACTGTAAAAAACAAAACCAAACCAAACCTTATTCATTCCTCTGTTTCAATGAACGTGTGTCTTCAGGATATCTCCTAAAAACTTCAGAGTAGCATTAGCATTAGCATTTTCATTATAAGTATCTGGTTCTGAAATCCTTGGCTTGTCACTAACTTAACTGAGTCAATACAGCCACTGGATCTTTCTACCATTTGTTCCACATCAGTGTTTTCTTCCTTACATAAACTTAAGCTGGCCTGCACGTGCAGAATGTTTACACATTTCAAAGCAAAGGGTGTTATTGAATTTATCTATTTATTTTCTCATGGTACTCTTGCTTCAGGAGATTTCTAGTGAAGAAGAGGCAGATACGATTCAGTAAACTGCGATTCTGCATGAAAATAGGATGAGAAAGATATGCCTAAGGGGTAAACGAGGAAGAAACAGTTCTTGCATGTACTTGTTTCTAGACAGAAATATTTGGCAATAAGCAAACAGCAACAAATAAGAACAACTGAATGAGAACATATGCTGATTGCAGCCCCAAGTAACCAAACTATTATTACTATTCAAATTAATACCAACATAATATTTTTTTACGCTAAACAGTATTTCTAGTCATGTACGTATGTATATTTATTTATATGTTTTTTTAAAGAGCTAAATCCTTACACATTCCACATCTCAGCCTACCAGAAAGGATCAGGCTGACTGACCAAGCAAGTATTCAGCAGAAATCCTTAGTTTTCATTGTTAATTTGCCCTGTGAAAGCAGCTATGACAGCTCCTTGAGATTCACTTTAAGATGAATGCATCTATACGTAACAGGTAGCTATGTGTAATTGGGTCCTCTTCTTCAGCATGTTTATATATGTTCCCTGCTATATTGACCTGAAAAGCATTCTCCCATCAAAGCATGGTCCAAGGTAGCTCCAATTGGTTCCTCCAGTCAAGCCAATGCTAAGTTTTCTGTTGACTCCCAATGAGCTAGCTCACACCTGCTGTATTCTTCTAGAGAAAGTTTGTGGGATTGCAAGGAAAAAAAACAACACAAACCTAAAAGCATTTGACTTGTGTAAAGGACAAAGTTTCACCTCTTGAATTCTCTCTTCTGCAGGCAAGTAATACTAAATGCTTTCCACAATAAAGAAAGCCCAAACCTCAAGAAAACAATACGCACAGGCAGAATGTTGACAGCTAGCAGGATTTGCTTTTCTCTAATACATGCAATTCCACAGAAAGGTGGAATTTATGCCAAGTTGTCATGGCTTTGGCTGGGACAGAGTTAATTTTCTTCATAGAGGTTTGTATGATGCCATGTTTTGGATTTTTGATGAAAACAGTGCTGATAACACACTGATGTTTTAGTTGTTGCAGAGCAGTGCATACACAGAGCCAAGGACTTTCAGCTTCTCGTGCTGCCCTGCCAGCAAGGAGGCTGGGGGTGCACAGGAAGCTGGGAAGACAGAGAACCAGGACAGCTGACCCAGACTGACCAAAGGGCTGTCCTATACCATAGGATGTCATGTTCAGCAATTAAAGCTGGGGTAAGGAAGGAGAAAGGGGCGTACATTCAGAGTGATGGCGTTTGTCTTCCTAAGAAACCATTATGTGTGATGAGCCCTGCTATCCTGGCAGTGGCTGAACACCTGCCTGCCCATGGGAAGTGGCAAACGAATTCCTTGGTTTGCTTTGCCTGTGTGTGTGGCTTTTGCTTTACCTAGTAAACTGTCTTTATCTCAACCCATGAGTTGTCGCACTTCTATCTTTCCAGTTCTTTCCCCCATCCCACCTGGGGAAACTGAGTGAGCAGCTGTGTTGTACTGAGCTGTCTGCTGGATTAAACCACAATACAAGTACCTAGTAAAAAAATTTTACCAGCTGCCCTCAAAAATATCCATGTGGACAGAAAGGTGTCCTGCTTCTTGAGGTGAGATGTCCCTACCAGTTTTTCCCCCACCCTTCATAATAGCACATCCAAAGAACAAAACTAGAATAACAAATACCAGCAAACTGTGCTCTGAAGGAGAAATACATCAGTCATTCAGATATATTCAGCCAGTCATGCGATGCAGATATTATAACTAGGTAGAATTGCTATTCCTGTGTTTATATGGTTTCTAGCAAACTTCTACATGTAAAATCACCATGAGGTTAAAAGACTGATTATATTAGAAAATATTGGAAAGTAAAATCACCATTAACTTGTTTATTTCTTCAAAACACAAAGTCAATAAAGTTCAAGGAAGTCAGAAGCCAAGACAGTTGTCACACTTAACAATCCACCCATAACTTACCGAGGTAGTATCTAAGAAAGGCAAGAGTCATCCCTGTATTTTGTATCCCAAAGGGATTGAAAATGATACACTTCATACACCCAGAACTCTCAAACTAATTTTTATGTTTTCGGATGGCTCCAAATGCATTCAAAGAGTAAGTGTCACACAGTGTACGGAAGAGACATAAATACATACTTCACAAAGATTTAAATGCAAATCGTGCTGCTTCATGAGGATTCAAGTTTCCTATGCTTTCACAGCAGAACTGATGTGCTCTACTTGATGAACTAGATTGAAAGTGTCATGAGTGTCATAGCGCCTTACTTGTTCTCGTTGCTGGCATCGTATCGAGGCATGGGGTCAAAATCATTTCCATTGACATCAAAACTGGCCTGCGAATCCTGTAGCCAACAGGAGAAATAAAACCAGTTTCTCATTAATTAGTCATTGAGTCATGTGGCCCATACATTCTTCAGCAGGTTTCTACAAGATAGTAATTAGATTAACTAACATTCCTGTGGTTTTATGATGATTGCATTTTTTTAGGAAAGGATTATATATTTAATAATTACAGGATTTACAGATTTTATTTTATTTTTGGAAAAGGGAAGAGAATAATGAATGCTCTGAAAAGCTATAGTTCAGTTGCAGAGAGGAAGCAGAAAGTGCTGTTTCATTAAACCAAAAGATTACATTCCTTCCAAGAAACTTTTGGAACTGAATTCATTCTCAAAACAGAGCTCATTCTCAAAACAGAGATTTCGCTAAATGTTTCAAGATTCAAGAAAAATTATCTGCAAGATGATGACTGAAATTTCAGTCATAGTTTCAGGGAACAATATAATTTTATTAAGGATATTGTTATAAAAAATACAGTTTGAAATGCAACATACACTGCATTCCCACTTGTCTGGGAGTATAACTGTTTCAAATATATGCAAGGTATCCATGCATTTGTGCTACAAATTCGACCAAGATTCTTACAGCTGAAAATAGTTTATAGAGTAAATAGCTACTGGTTTGTATGGCTCCCATTAATCCATGTGGTAGCATGCAGTGTGTTGACATGGCAAGCAGTTCTTTTTAATCTCTTCTTTTTTCAAAACCAGTTACCACATCCACCTCAAATATTCCTGTTTGCAGCCACACCAGCAATACTCTGACATATAGAAGGCATTTGTCATCAAGCAAGCAATGTGTACTGCTTTGGGGGAATTCCTTCTTGGCATGAGGAAAAAGAGAGAGGTGGTGGTAAGGGAATAAATAGCTGTTTTAAATTCAGTGGAAGGACAGTACTAGGATGAAGCGACACAGGATACAATCTGGGTCATTCAATGAGGAGGTAAAATTATATTTGGTTTGTTTAAACAACTTTAGAGATTAAAGGGAAAGATGTGACATGCATTAGGATCAAGCGTATACTGACAAATAGGGCATCAACCTGTCATTTCTGTTTATGCAGTCCTCGTGCATTTCAGAGCTGAGTTCCACATGCAGCACGGGGAAGGATATGGATGTAAGTGTGGCTAATTTGAAATAAACGGCTTTAAACTGTGGACACAATTGTAGCTTTTGATGGGTTGTTAATGATATTATTGTCACATTCACTTCTTGATTGCTTTGTCAAGAGGGTATGACACCTGGAAAAAAAGCCACCCCATGCTGAGGGGTTTTTTATAAGGCCTATGACTGTAATGGGACTAAAGGTATATGCATATCTTGTGCTGGTCATCTTCACCAGTTATATTGAACCCAACTATATTTGTTTGTTTCCTTATCTTGTGTGAATGTACAACTCACACACTTTATTTCAGAGAAATAATAAGGTCACCAAGGTTGTGTGCTTTCAGGTAACGCCTGTTTTCAAAGCTCAGGAAAAATCACTCCAGCAAAGCATGGTCCTGACACTCTGAGCAGCTTCAAACTCTGATGCTAACACAAGAAGTCACCGACTAGAGAAGCAGCTTCTCCTCATACTGTGCAATCTTTCCAAGGTATATTAAAGTAATCGTTTCAATATGATGAACAACAAGTAAACAGAAACCCTCTGAGGCGACATGAAACACAGGACACGGTAAACAAAGGAC
Source organism: Chauna torquata (assembly GCA_013399475.1). Taxonomy (NCBI): domain Eukaryota; kingdom Metazoa; phylum Chordata; class Aves; order Anseriformes; family Anhimidae; genus Chauna; species Chauna torquata. The sequence continues at coordinate 67,312 of VXAL01018231.1, read as the reverse complement.
ACATCTCCTTCTGTTGCAAACTGAGAGGGGGCTCACTGGAGTTTAGAGAAACTTACTATAAAGACCCCAAAATATTCTACACATCTTTTTAATTGAGTCATATGCTTTTCCTTTAATATGATTTCTAGCAATAAAATAAATAGCTTTAAAAATAAACACATAGAACAATACGCCTAACATTACAGCCTTTCAGAAGAGCTACTGTCTTGCTAGCTAAACGCATCGATTGAAAATGGACTTCAGCTGCTTGCATTAACTGAAAAGCAGTGTATTCCATTCCTAAGTTCTGAGAGTGTGAAGATATTAAGAAAAATAATTACAGAGAAGAGAAAAAAAAAACTGATTATTGGTTCCAGTCCTTCAGAAATGCAAGACTCAGCTACAAGAAGCATTAAAGACATTCAAACTGCATATAGTCTTAACTAAAAGAGCACGGATTACCAAAATCCATCTATTTTCCTCCCACTGGTGTTACCATTTGAGGAAACCCTTGTATGAGCCTTCCTCCTTCCTTCCTCCCTCCCTCCATCTTTCTAGGAGCAGAAAATTTATTGCAGGGTAATAATAAAGCAGCAAATCAAACTCCAGCAGACACTCACATAATTCTGCATCAAGTCTGGATGGTTTCTTTCGATGCCGTCATCCAAGATGGTGACCACAACATTCTTTCCAGTGTAACCTCTCTTCCAAGCACCTACTATATTCATATCTGATTGGCAATGATGGGTGTTATCACTGCAGTGCTGGGGAGAGAAGAGGAGATAAAAATGTTGGATGTTGTGAGCAGCGTAGGGTTGAGATATTATCCTACTTACATTAACATTACCATTTAAATTAGCACATGCATATTGATTTGAATAGCAACCACACAAGATCAACATCTTCATTTGGAAAGAAATGAATAATTAAAAAAGAAATGCCAAATAGTTTGAAAATTGTTAGACCTGTTAATTTTTTTCTCAGATTGCTTTTCTTGTTAAGCAATAGAAAAAGGAAGCACCCAGCCACACCAAACCACTAGGATCTGCGTGTAAAATAAAACAACTATTCCTGACTGTTAAGTGTGCTCACTTGAAATGTACATTTGAATTCTTTTTTTCAGAAAAAAACAAACCATATGTGGATAAAGGGAGACAAAAGCCTGTACAGAAATGGCCATGGAAACAAAACCTGCTTTTTGGAGCTTATGTGCTGTATAATTTCTTGACAGAATGTCTGGAAAGTAATCCAGATTCAATTCTATCTACAAAAGAAGGCTTTTGGCAGGTTTTGTGCAGTATCAGCAGGAGAAGAGCAGCAGTTAAGAACCTGTAACCAAACACTCTGAAAAACGTGCAGCTTAAGGTGTCTGAAGAATTCAAGATAGTTAGATGCAGAACACCCTGGGATGCAGATTTCAGTGCGTCCCAGTCCGGTGTGGTGGAGAAAGAAAGTTTAGGGTACATTCAAACCGACAGCCTCTTCCTCAACACGAATGCACACAGCTCACGTGAAGAGATCTGGCGTGCCGTGGCAGTGAGACACGACCCGCGGGTGCCCGTCTGCCCCACCAGCAGCCCTGGCCCACAGGCAGAGCTGTCCCCTGTGAGGCAGGTTCAACAGCCCCCCATCGGCACCGCCTTCCTCCAGCCCCTTGCAGGCTCAGCCAGAGCAACGGGCAAATAAGAGGGGAAAAGCAAAGGGTGGGAGAAAGGAGAAAGAAATGAAAACAGAGACCACCCTCGGAACTTGTATCTTAGCAACAGTGTCCTTGTGAGCGCCCTCGGCACTCGCTCCATACCCCACGGCCTTGTGCCCTCCTCTCAGCCTACTGTTTCGGCACTCCATGAACTGCAAGCAGCATGAACACGTTCAGAGGGATGCACTTCACCTTGCCTTGGCCCAACCCTTTCCTCCTAAACATGAGCGCACTGAAGGCTAATGTGCAAATGGACATCAGGTTGCTATGACGTCCTACTTTTCGTCCTCCTTTATCTCCCGCTAACCCCCCCTTCACTTTCATACACAAACCAGTGGATTTAAGAGGGGTCATTTGCTGTTATTAAAGCAAGATTGTATTATTAGGTACTGTATACATGTACGTAGCATATTGTCTTCCTTGCCATCTTTTCCTTGTGCCTGCAAATATCCACCTGCCTGCCTGCCTGTCTGTCTATCCATCCACACACAAAGGCACTTGAAGGCTTTCAGGGCCCAGCTGCAAGGAATGTACAGGCCTAGCTTAATGCTTTTGTTCTGTGTATTGCTTGGAAATGTTCACACTGCTGGATTTATGGAATTAGCAGTCTAAACTTGCCAGCTGTACACTGAATGTAACAGTTGCACATGTCAGGCTTTCTAATGTACAAATAGCAGCACTAAAAGCGTGTGATGTTTCCAGGTGACTTTGTGTTTTTCAAAAGTGTTACTGAATTAAGAATCAGAAAATACCTGCAAAAGCAATGAGTACCATTATCCACTTCTTGTTGGTGTGAAGACAAGGAGACAAAAAGAGGAAGCACCTGCCCCCAGCCACAGAGCAAACCCATGCGAGAGCGGCAACGTGCATTCAGGATTCCCAGCCCTGACCTCCAGATAAACAGGCCATTACCCTGCCCTTCCATCCCTATCTCTAAAATGCCAAACAATCCTTTGGCAGCTTTGGTGCCTGTCTTGTCCTCTCTTCATGGGGGATGAGCTCGTTCCTTTGCTTCCCAGCCAGTCAAACCAGGCAGGATGAGCAAGCATACAGGTTTTTAATCCCTTTCAAGCTCTCTGTTTTTCCACCAGAAGATGACTGCTTCTTCCCTTAATGCTGCTTGCATGGCCAGCTGCCCTCACGTACCTCACCTGAACTGCTGCTTTGTGGTGGTGGCAGAAAGGGGCTAATTCATCAGCTGCTTTGCCACATGCATGTAGGTGAACACAAGACAAGAGACATTGCTCGCTTTATTGTGTGCTCTGTTAGTTCTCTCAAGAGATGTGCCAGATCAAATTGATATTCAAATTACCTCACTCTGCTCCAAGACTGGGCAGAAAGCTAGTCTAAACAAAATCTTTCTGCATAAAAGAAATTCCAGGGGTAAAGCAGGCATAATTGTGTGCCCACTTTCAATCACAGCATATGTAACATATGGACAGAGAATGCAAAGGGAGTGGAGATGCATCCAAGTGGGAGTAGTTCAATAGCACACGAAGTGTTCAGTTCTTACGGATAATATTTATTAATATTTATTCTCAAGTCTTATTAAAAATAGTATCCTTGTTTTCTTTTCACCTCTGTTCCTCACTATTCTTTCTCCCCTCACTTTTTTATCTATGCTCTTACTTCCCTGTTCCTAGACCTTTTCTTCTCTTCCAATACTGTCTTTTACCAATCAAATTGCAGTTTTGTTTGATTCAACACCTGATCTCAACTTCCCAAAATTTAACCACAAACTATACCTTCCCTTTGGATAAGGATTAATCTGACTGTGTCCATTTCTATCAAAGCAGTCAGAAGATTTGGCTTTTATCAGAAACACTTTAAATGTTAGAGAGCAATTACTCTTTAAATACTATGTAGTACGGTACAGATACACTATTCATAGACTCTAACATGCCATCTATTACTTGGTTTCACTTGCACTCTTTCCTGTCTCTTTAAATTCCTCTTTCCTTCAAAAACATTTCTTGTAAGGAATTTTCCACTACTGGGTTCCATTCTTTAACCATGTGCTACTTCTTTACCACCTATCCAAATTAGGTTCTCAGTTGCTTAGCAGAGAGCTGTTTTTTAATGGATTTGGAAGCACTGTTTCAATATATAGTGTTAGCCAAATAAAAAAATAAAATAACTGTCATTATAGCAAAAATTATGTGATTCACAGTGATTGGATTTTATATTAATGGGCAAGTACTGAATTTTCTAGCTCATTTTCAATGTATTTTTCCTGTCCTCTGCGTTTAGAATTAAAAACAAACCTTGTCATATTAATGTACAAAAGCTGTGGGTTTGCAAGATTTCTGTTAGATCTGTTAATCTCTGAACTGTTGTTTTTGAATTTTAAAGGGAATAGTATAAACTACTTTTGGAATATGGAATTATCTAATAAACTAGTCTATGGAAGTTCCCCCAACACCCAGCAGATCAAGTAATTCAGAAATTTCCTGCATTGGTACCATGACTAGACAACTGCTGTAAGCCAGCATCATTTCAAAATACACTGGTTTCATCTATTGCCTAGAGGATACCATCAAAATGAATAAACAACATCTCACCCAGTTACACAGAGTAATTTGACTGAGATTTTCAAAGGCTCTCAAAGGATGGTGTTTTTCTTTGGACTGTTTAATTGGAAAATGTTAATGATACTACTGTTAGTATTTAATAGAAACAGTCTGCAAGGTTGAAAGATTGTTGAAGGACATGTAGGAAGGAAGCGGGCTCTAGCAAGGAAAATGTCAGATACAGAACCTTTCTCATACTTCAAATCCAATTATTATGAGTGTCAGAAGACAAAAGAATCACTTAGGCATCTTTGGACAGAAAATCTGAAAGCCTGCCTTTGCAATTAACAAGCAGACTCAACATTAGAAGGGCTTTCTGTTTCGATGTATTAGATTCCAATCATTTTCAGTGTTAGACATGTCTAACATTCTCTTAGCTATTTTGTGAAATTCTCTCTAAAAACTAGCCTATAGTCTTTATCATTATTTTAATGCTTCTTGTCTGCTGAACTAATTTTGGTGGGCTTGGTGCATCCAGTTTGGGATCAATAACAAAACTGAATGGAAAAGTGAAAAATCAAGAATCATATTAATGGCCAAAACCTTTTGGAATTCCAGAACTTGAAATCAAATTAAAAGAATAATGACTATGAAATTCTGCTCTCTTTTTTTTTTCCAAGCCTGTTAGTCTATAAAAACAGAGTAGAAATAGAAGTATCAAATCCTGTGACATGCAGTCTCTCAGAAAACGTGTACTGTGTCCTCTGTAAGTCTTCATGAGGTACCCTGCATTGGTTTCCTGTATTTCTGAGTTACAAGGACTTCTTTGACAAGATCTTGTCAATATATGAGGGTGTACAGAGAAACACAAAATGGTAATCAGAATGAGACAATTTTAAGGACCAATAGTGAGTTGGTAGGTGTTGGATCTAATTTAGTGGCACATTACATATGCTTCTGATTCCAGGAAAGCTCTGAAATACTAGTCCCCAGTGAGAGATTAGAAAAGGGAGACCCTTTCAGTATTTAAAAAATAAATAAATAAGTAAAAGAATAGGACAAGAATAGTGAATAAGAATAGTAAAGGAAAAAGTAAGTGAAAGTATAGAATTTCTATTCTAATCTCCTTAGAACAGAAATTAAGAGATCTTTGGCTCAGACAGAAACAGACTGTGCAGACTGTGGTCATGCTGTCTACATCAGCAACCCACTGATATCAGCCACTAACCTGTGAGCATGGAGAGGATAGAGAATTTGCCCAAGATCTCACACAGAGGAGGAAGGACAGTCAAAGGCCTATGCATTTACCTTGATCAACACAACCAGGGATAAAGGAGGGCACATATGGCCAAGGAAAGGATCCAGGCATCAGAAAAAAGAGCATCTACCTGCTCATTGAAGGGCACATAATGTGGGGTATTTGGCACTCTTAGCTGGTCCAGGAAAATGCATAGGCATGAAAGTTTAGTAGCTTTTAAATTTAGTAGAGGAGACATCCTGAGGCTATGTTCAGCTTTCTGAGGTGCAGAAAAGGTGTTCTAAGGTTCTAAGCTAAAACTTGCCAATTGTTCTCTCTTTTCCTGAAAAAAAAAAAAAAAAGAGAAATAATCTCTTTTCTTTATGCTTTTGATGTGATCCAGATTTAAAGCTGAATGAAAGAAATAAGCATAAAGGTAAACAGGAGATTTGGAAATGGAAAGGCAGGCTACTTATTAAAATGGATCTTGTTATGTTACAGAAATCATGACAACATGCTTTGAAGAACATTATAACCTGAAGAGCTGAAATGATTTACCAAAATTATTTTTTGGTTTCTCTAGAATAAGCAGTTGAAAGTCGCATTTTCTAAGATGCCTATTAAAATAATGTTTCTTTTTGGAAGTATTTCTCACATTTTTTATTCTTTCATCACAATATACACAAAGTGAAAGAAGGATTTTTAGAAGAAGGTGTACTTACACAATTTTTTATTTTTTTTCTTAGATATAACCTGATATTTATTGCATGATACACAGCAATTGCTAACTGTATAGGAAATGATTTTCTTCTTTGTTTCACCTTTAAATAATTATTACAGCTGCACACAATATTTTAAAGATCTAGCAGGAACAGACACATAATATAGGGTCTGATTCATCTCAAATACAGTTTTTTTTTTCATTAAATGGTATCTGACTTCTGCAGTCATGCTTTACTGAATTGCTACTTTTTTTTTTTTTTTTAATCTGTGTCAAGATCAACAGAAATATTCCAGGAGTGTACCATTTTAAATATTTAACAACAATCAATTTACTGCTTGTGCAACTCCAGAAGGTTTAGTTAATTTACTTCAGAGATGAATTTGGTTCTTAAGCTTTATTGATTCTTTAAGTTAACAAATAAAAATACAACTGGAGACCAATAAGAACAATCGCAGGCATACATTATTTTATGCCTGTCTAAGCAATAAGGGAGAACAGGAAATCAGTATAATAGGGCTTCTTGTATTCATAGGAGTATCCGATTGCTACAGTCAGACAAGAATAATGTACAAGGCTGTATTTATGTTTTTTTGCAGTAAAAAATATGGAATTCATAATTTTTATTCTTTGTCTGTGATTACATTACTATTCTTTCCAAAAATAGAGTCATTTATAATGCATTAAATTTGTACTCAAGACAATTCCATTACTTTTCCACCATGGGCACTTTTTGAAGTCAGCATTGGTTTCTTCTGTAACCTGTGTGCTGGCTCAAACATGAGTTGATTTAGGAAAGCCTTGCATGTCCATGTTCCATAGGCTGCCAGGCTGACAACAGATTTTTAGGAGTGGAAAACAACCCCCGCTTTCTAGCTCTGCAGATGGCAGAATTTTTCTCCTTGTTGCAAGTTTTGGAACCTGCAGAGGCACAGAAGTAGTGTGCCTTTATACTGCCTCTTTGTTCCACGTGGGGCATGACTTGTTGCTCCATTAGGATGCCTGCCTCTAGTCCTATTTCTTTCCCAAGTGGAGGCAACAGAAGAGACTCCTTCAAGGCAAAGGGAGTGATGTAGCTAAAACTGCCTCATGGTCATTGTGTGTGTTCTGCCACCTCCACTAAGCAAATATGAAAAAAGGCATTCACAAGAACTGCAAAAGGCCCACCACATCATCCACCAAACAGCAAAGCCATATATGCATACAGAAAGAAAAGAAAGAAAAAAGGAAACTGTGAATTAAGGCAGCCAGAATGTGTCCTTTTTACCTTGGATGAACAAATCGTCCATACGAATGGCATACCATAGACCTGGTGCATCTGGTATACCCTTGAATCAGTGCTCACATTGTGAAATCTATGTCAACATACGGACAGATTTCTGCCTGGGAAGTGTTGGAAAAAATATAGGGACCTAAAACAAGACCTCCTGGGGAGTCAGCAAAGGACAGGCGGAGGAGAAAAGGAATAATTTCCACAGCCTGTGGGTACTGCTAAGTAATGCAGGAAGAAAATAAGCATGCATGGAAATACATGTCTATATGTGGCAGTATTTTCTCAAGATGCCTGTATGATGACTGTTACTACTACTACGGCTGCTGCTGCTGCTGCTGCTACTAATATTACTGCTACTATATAAATAGCCTACTTAGCAACAAAAGGCCAGAAAGTGAACCAAAAGTTAATGCATTTTTACCTGCCCACAATCCTGTCTTAAATAAAAAAAAAAAAAAAAAAAAA
>VXAL01018231.1:41022-59310 GCA_013399475.1 Chauna torquata | reverse complement strand
CCCCAGCTGTGCAGCATCAACCCTGGGGATCCAGTATTCACGAAGGATGAATAATTCCTCAGAGAGACAATTCTTTCCATTCTGCCATTTTTTGTGGCCTTTGCCTCATATTTTTATTTGACCTCCTCTAAGTCCCAAAAAAGAAAGAAAAATAGGGCAGNGTTTTTACGAAAGTCCCCAAAACCTTTTTTTTTTTTTTTTTTATGCATCAGTTCATGGAGTCCATATGACTATATGACTGTTTGAAACTCTGAGTGCTCCCGATTTTTAAGAGTCTCTTTTATTCCTCTTGGTCATAAAAGATTTTGAAAATGTGAACACTACAGTCTCAGATCACAAAAGCCAAATAAAATAAAAAAAATTTCTAAGCTCCTGATTTTATATGCAAATTCAAGACTACATTCTGGGTATGACTTGTGAGTTTTGAATGCTACAGGCTGGTAATACTAATCTCCTTAACTCCCTAACTTCCTTTACAACCTGAGAGGTCTCAAACAGAGCTGTTCATTGTGGTTATCGTTGCAGTAATATAAACTTACAATGTTTAAACAGTGCATGAATCAAAGAGTACTAGCATCCAGGTTAAATTTTGGTTCTCTGTTTCTGAGTTTTCTTGTCCTTAAGAACTGCAGCCAGCCTAAAATCCACCTAATTTCCAGATTTGTGAGTACAGAATGGGCTAGAAAAAGCCTAAAGGGCATCAGAATTGTAAAAATACCTGTATTGCTTATGCATGCTGTTTATTCATTGTGTATATTGTGAGGATTTGACAAACGGTAAAACAGCAGCATTGCCACATGAAAGTAAAAGAAAGCTAAGCATGGACAACTAAAAGAAGGTGCTTCTAGCCAGCTTATCAAGATGTTTCTGGCTTTATTATCATCTGCTTTCAGTGACCAGTTTACAACTTCGGTAAAAAAATCCGAGTTCCTAACATTTTAGTCAAAGCGTAGGGGTAAAAACTAACCCAAAGACAGTTTGCAGTCACCCAGTAGGCCAAGCTTTTCTCTCTCTCCCTCTCCCAAGCTAGACTTGATATTTTGGTTATTTCTAAGACAACAGTTAAACAGAGAGACGGTAAGTCTTGCTTTGAAATAGTTTTCATAACTTTCTAGGGATTCTCTCTAACCTACAAAAGACACAGTCTTTACAACTTCCTTTTTAAGCCATTTTCAAGTCAAAGACTACTACTCCTGTATCAAGTTGTTAAGAAGCATGGGAGAGGGAGAATGGTTTTATTCAGACTTTGTGTGAACATATGTGACAGAATCGAACTCACCACACAGAGGGAAAGCTCTGAGCAGATGGCTCCAATTAATCATTAACTTTCTCAGAGACTGATAAGAGTGGGAGGAGCCTGAGGCTTATATATATGCACTTCATTCCCCTTCCTCTATCTTTTTATTTCACAGGGAGAAGAGGAAAGAGTAATGTTTAAGAAAGATACGATGTTACGCAAATGCTGGGGTAGGGAGAGCTGATTTAGGAGGGCCTAGAAAACTTGTTTTTCTAAGAATGTTCTGAACTCGTGTGGATGAGAGGACTCATGAGGAAACAGACGAAGAGATGTTGGCTCTGAATGCTCATACCGAACTTTTTAAGGATTGTTGCATTACTGCAGTCTCTTTTTCTGTATTCTGCATTGTGGTCAGATCCCTTTGATCCATGAGGCAATAGCCTGGTGACATCTGGTGTTAATGGTGGTGGGATGTCCTGGGGGAGAAGGAGGGAGAGAGGGACAATGAAAGGGAGGGATGCGAGACAACAGGACTCATTCAGGAGTCTGAAGGAAAGACGTATAACCCAGCTTTTCCTCAAGGGACAAAAGAGAGTAGCAGAAGCAGGGCATATGTAGCTCAGAATATGGTGACAGTCCCATATTCCATTATTAGTAACAGAGCGGGAGTTTTTCCTCATCTTCTTGTGGGCATATCGAGTTCTTGGGGCTGGAACTGTTTCACAGTGCCTTTACTTCAGCAATAAACATCTATGTTACTCGATACCTAGAAGCCCTTTCCGTAAGAGTCATAAAGAGTCATCAGGTTATTGCACCCTTGGTCCCATTATTTGCTTGAGTTGGTATGTCAGAGGAGATTGTAACTTGCCAGAGGACAAACTTTAAGCTCATGAAACTATTCTCTTGAGACAGAAGTATAAAAATCACTCCATACCCTCCTTAGATAGCCTTATAGAAATACTTAATCTAACACTGAAATGCATGCTGTGAAAATTCATTAACAGTACAGGATCAGACTAAGATGAATGGCTGCTATTTTAGTTTGCCTATAGGGAAGTAAGTACCCTAGGTACCAATGGGCTTTTCACCACTTGAACGTGCTATGGTTGATGAATGCAAGGCCCAACATGTATTATAAGAGAAACTTGGGAAGATAAGGCCAAACCACTAGAGGGAGTGGCTAGTTATATTTTACAGATGAGATCATCTGGCAGAAATGAGAGAACTAGCCCTGAGAAATCTAGCGAGAAAAAAAGAAAAACTATTCAAGAAACAAAAATTTTACATAAGGCAAAAAAGTACCACAAAGTTACTCTTCCGACTGTCTCAGAAAATTTGACTCAGCTGATTAAATGTTAAAGTCCTTCTGAATTGCTGAAGGTTAATCCAGAGACATATGACACAGCTGTGAAGGAAATACTGTGCAAAGTAGACAAAGAATGTAAAAATGCTCTGAAAATTGCAAAGGGTCTTAAAAGAAATCTCAGCAGAGTGTCAGGATTCAACCTGTATCAGAAAATGTAAATATTGCAGAAAGGTTCTGGAGAAGTGCAATATATTAGCAATCATTGATTTTATGGAGAACTGGTCATAGACTAAAGTCTATAGAGCTTTCTAGTAACAGGATGTTAAGGGTCTTTGGGAGCTGCGGCTAAACTAAACCCCCATCTTTACCACTAAGACTGACAGATTGTGTTGACTGCAGCAATATTTGAAATAACTTCCCCCAGTTGCAGATAAAGTAACTGAGTATGTGGAACGATGCAAACTGAACTGAGAACATAATTTTTAACTGATACTAGAGGAACATACAACCTCAGTATAAGCACCTTTTCTCATATCAAAGATTAGAAAATGTGATTGGTCTGACTGGAAATGGGAGGAAAATCTCTTTCATTACTGTCAGGTTTATAGAGTCGGCATGTAGGCTATGTCTCAGCTTTGAAATGTAGCACCCGTCAGCGGTAACTGCCTTACCATTTGCAGGTACCCCCCCTTGTGAAAACAATACACAAACAGAAATAACTAAAGGTAAGAGTTCTTAGTTTTGTGATTGTTAACAATTCTTCTGCATCCACCGCTTCTCCTGGTATTGCAGCTACAAAACACTCTTTGTGGCTCCTCTTCTCTACATTTTGCATTCTTCCTTGTCATTCCTACTGTCTCTATCAGTCTCTTCTGTGACTACTGTCAGCTGGCCTTCTGAATCTCAGCTTTCCTGATTTTCAAATCTCAGTTGTAAATATATCTTCTTTTCCTAGTTGTTTTACTTCTCCTACTTGATCTGCTGTTTAACTGAAAATACTATTTTGACATGAATGTGTGCCAAAAATACTTTAAACAACTTACAGGGTCTTCCAAGTAAAAGGGGGAATTCTCAGGAAAATGTAATGTACCTCCAATAAACTAATTCTTCTTTTCAGCTGTTATGTTCTATCCTGTAAATGCATGAGGCAGTTACAAAAATACTTTTATTTACTTAAAAATGTAATGAAATCTTTGGATCCATTAGAGAAGTAGGATGAACCCATAAGCATTTAATAACATAGCCACTCAGAAGGAAGTTAGCAGAGACAAACTCAAGATAAACTTGACATGTCAGTTTGTACTTTGAAGCCATTACGATGACTTAACAGATATAGTTAAATCCATTTTGTTTAAGAAAGCATTAGTGACTGTGTGCAATTATTAAGTCTTAAATCTTAAGAGGCTACCATGCTTACTTGTAGTACAGGAAAGCTGAAGTTATATTCTCCTACAGCATGCTCTCAAACCTGATGACACAGCACTGGAGTGTGAAGTAATGGTGGCCGTAGAGACAGAGTGATCTGGATCACTTGTGAAGGTGAACCTATTTAAACAGTGTGTTTGTAATATAATTTTATATATATACATATGTACATGTAGGACTAAGACTGCAAGTCATAAAACGAGAGAAAGTGTCCAGAAACAGAGTAATAGTGAAAAGGGTTTAAGGTGTTAAGGTAGACAGTCACCTGTATACTTTTTTAAATGACAGTAATGAGACTGTTCCTGGAATGACATGTGCATGTGTCTAGTATTAATGTTTCAAAAAGGATGCTCCTAGAAAATGAGCAATGAGTCCTTGCTGCTTGTTTTCTGAACCAAGTACTGGAAAAACAATTTACAGTGATTCTTAACAAGCCCAATGTATTTAGTTTATCTAAGAGAAGGTGAAGACATGACTTGATTGCAGCATGCAAGTAACTCAACACAGAAGAGGTTTTTGAAGAGAGATGCTTTTTTAATCTCTTAGGGAGAATAACCTAACAAGATAAGTACAGAACAAGATAAGTACAGAACAAGATAAATATGCAACAGAATCACAGAATCACGGAATGGGCAGGGTTGGAAGGGACCTCTGAAGATCATCTAGTCCAACCCCCCTGCCCAGCAGGATCACCTAGAGCACGTTGCGCAGGATGGCATCCAGGTGGGCTTTGAATATCTCCAGAGAAGGAGACTCCACAGCCTCTCTGGGCAACCTGTTCCAGTGCTGTGTCGCCCTCACAGTAAAGAAGTGCCCCCTCATGCAACTACAAAGTGTAAGTTATTTTAATAGTTAATCATTAACACAATGCCCTTATTGACGTGACTCTTGCACAAATGCGATCTTTTGTGTAACATATGTATGTCTCACTGAAGGCCTCCAGCTCAGTCAGAAAGTCTGGGCTTGTGACTGTAGATTACCAGTTGCAGTGACTGTTGGTCAAACTAAATGGTTGTGAAAATCCTCTGCCATATCTGTGAAATGAATCAACCAAAGTAGTTCAGATCCTGATGCTGTCTGCTGTGAGACTAAGGCAGCAATGCATCAGGAACTCCACAGAAATCTCAGCAGGAATTAAGGTCGGGAAGAAATGAACCTTTTTCTGTCATTTAACTGCCCCCAAATAGCTGTAGAGGGAGCTTTGGTGTCTGAAGTTAGATGCTGCTTTAAATATACGCATATCCTGAAAAACTCTAAATACTCCCAGAAACATTAATTACTGCAAATAAAAGGATCTTTGATATTCAATTAAATACGAAAAGCAATAATGTCAAAAGAGAATTGATATGACACATTCAAATGACGTGACTTTTTTTTTTTTAATCTCTTTTGGCCTTTACATAGGTGACAAATTATTGAAAAAATATTTTTTTACTAGCTCTGGAGAAAAATTTAATAATTTTCATACACAAGCATCTTTGTCCATAGATATAGACAGTTTTAAAACAGAAAAATACCACTGCATGCGATTGCTCTGTTATCTGTAATAAAGACAAAGACCTTTCAAGGCAAAAAGGTTTCTAAGGAAAGCAGAAAGTTGGTAATCACAAAGTAATAACAGGCTTATTTAAACACAAAGTTTAGGGCAGTTAGCAACTAACAAATGTTGTTTTGCAGGACACTGAGAAAGCAACAAAACTTTTAAGTACAGCCTTACGTTTAGGCATACGCTTGATCTGCAAAACTTCCAGGTGGATGCCTAGTTTCAGTGAGATGTACAAAGACTTGATCGTGTGCCCATTTATGTTGTTGTGCAGCATCTCTCATTAAGAGAAGCCCTCCAAGTAGTCATGTCATTATTAAAGTTCTTTTTTTTTCTTATTAAACATCCAAAACAGCTTTTTTGTGTTTGCTTTGTTTTTATTTTATCTTATTATTATTTTCCCTGCACTTGTTCTCAGTTAACCAATCACCTTCTGGTTTATGGATGCAAGGATTTAACAGGGATACAGAGGGCAAAACTAGAATCTAGGTGAGAATTTTTCACTTCACAACAAATTTTTTTTTTGATCAATCTGTATTTTTCTCCTCGCCTCTACCCCAATACCAATGCATGCATTAAATGAACTACTTGATGCAGCATGACTGCATTCATAGTGTTTCTACAGAAAGGAAGTGGGGAGAAACATGCTCAAGGCTGTTATTCCATGCCTTACTTTTAATTTGAACTTTCCTGTTTGAATCAAACCACGTAGCACCTCTGTTTACAACTACCTAGAAACAAAAATGCTGATGACTTAGAATTTTTTTTGATCTAAACACATATACAGACATGTAAATTGTTCCTGTCCTTCCCAATACAGTGTCACTCCATCGGGACTTCTCTGCTGCTCAGTGCCTGTCTGGAGGCAACATGGGTCACAACTTCTGTTTCATTCACCACCACACTCACATACAACTTCTACGTGTTAAGCAGCAAAAAGAGATGAATGGCTCAGCCTCAGGTTTATTTTTCCCATTAGATTGTGGGATAAATCTTAAGTGCGTGTGTGAGTCTTTCAAATGTTGAGACAATCTAAGACTTTTTCTAGGGCTTGGCAAAGTAACAAAACAAGCTTACAAAGTGGTTTTGGCCACTATTCTAGATTCATTCATCGAAAATATCTACTGAATTAGTCCTCAAAATGGCTTTCAGTGGCAATACCTTACACAATGTATAACATGGTCTTGGGCTATAAGCATGTCTTAAGTCCCAAAGAAGATCTGCTGCTTCATACAATGTGGTCAATACTTCAAACTTTTGAATATTAAAGAAGAAGCAGCAGCCAGACATAGTGAAAGCAGACCGCATGCCCAACATGAGTGGGGGGTATAAGGCAGGAACCTTTTAGATTTTTGTTTGCTCTCACAGGTCAGTATCATGTAACTTCCCTGTTAAGCAAAGGGAGGGTCAATGTTATGGTGTGTTTGGAAAAATATTTTCAAAGGACAGACACATAAAACAGAACAATGCTTTCACTTTCACAATACTTTTATTCTTTTATGTGGTATTTTATCACCACTCCGGCGTGGGAGAAGATAGAAACTGCAGGAAACTGCATTAAAAGGAGGAAAACCACACCAGGATAGCATATACACATAATAATGAAAGCAAAACCAAGAGTGTGACGATCATCAAGAAAGTTGAAGGAATGTAACCTCTCACTGCTGTCAGAAAAAGATAATCCTGCTCCCTCTTCCTTGATTTCTTTGCTCTCTGCTACAATTCTTCTCTTAGATTTGTTCAGCTAGTCATAAGAGATGAAGCAAGGGACGGGGACAGGGTTGAGAAGCTGGGGGCAGAGAGACTGTAGCTGGTACGATGTGAGACAGCAAGCCTCTAGGCTGTCCTTGGTGTCCTGGAAAACTTCAGAAGAGGTCACCAAGGAAGTTTTCTGAGGCATGGAGTGACTGGGCTACAAAAATTCAGGGCATTCTTCCAGAATCACATTTTCTGTATGCAGACTGATTCCTTTGCAAACTGAAAGGGCTAGAAGGCTTGTTAAGTATGCTCTGTTAATTCCTCTATCTACATTTCAATTCATGTAGATGGGGGCTTAGTTAAACAAGGATAGATGGATTTCACTGCTGCAGCAACTGGGATCGTAAAAAGCCCATGAGAAGCTAGGCTGTTCAATCAAGCACTGTGTGTGAAAGCTTACACTTCGCAAAGTTTCCTCCACAGCCTACTTGTGGCCAGACCAGGATACTTATAAGGAAAAACGTCTCCTCCTGATTCAACATTAAACGTGGAGTTTATGGAAGTTGAACAAAAGGGAAGCTATTCAACCTCTTTGTAACTTCAGAAACATCTTTTCTTTGCTTAAAATTGTCTTTATTTTTTTTCAAAATGGGTTTTCTGGCTCACAAATACAATCCTTTAGCCATGAGTTGATATTCATTAAAACAAAACAGTATCTCCCAAGCAGTTGTTTACTGCTCATTAATAACTGACTTGTCCTAAAGACACACAAGAAGAAAACCCCACTGTATATTTAATGCGTAGTCTCTTATGTATATTTATATTTGCCTCTCCTTAGCCTTCTCTGCTTATGCTATTTAGATTTAATGTAGTTTTGAATTGTCTTCAAAACTGAAAACAACCTCCTTGTTCTGTTAGAAATTCACATAAAAATAAAGACGACGATCGTATGTTTAAATGGCATGCTACTCATTGATTAGTGGATCTAATGAAATAGAAAGGGCAAGACAAAAGTGGTATCAGCACCTTAAAAAATTCACGCTTGTATCCCCTGGGGCTATATAAGGCTCTTCCCTCCTGCACATTTCCTCCCTCTGACCACTATGAATTTCTGCTGTTTGCTGGAAATGAGCTTATTTTGAAACTGCCAGTGTTAAAGTTTTTGAAGAATTTATAACCTCCATAGCAAAAGATCAAGCACAGATATTGCCCACATTGCTCCTCTCCTCAGAACTAGCATATTTTCTAAAAGCCCTACCTGTTTGAGGAGACCTGAGATTTTGTGCTGACAGACTAGCCTGTATTCAATGTCTGAGTTCAAAACAATCACTTCATTTAGGTTAACTTTCACCAAATCCATATTTAAAAGACACTAAGGACCTTTCTCATGCATATGTGTAAACATTTGCTGGACTCTTCTCCAAAACGGCACCAATAGAGTCTGCGATACTTTTACTCTCCTATGCTACTCGTTTCTTGTTTGGCTAGATGAAAATCCTCCTCACAGAGCTTGAGCAGCAGCGGTAACTCACAGCAGAGATTTTATGACATTAGAAGTACCTGCAAACAACACCAAGGATGTCCTGCATCCCCTGAAGTGGTGCAGAACATGCTTTATTGAAGATTCCATCCTCACTGCATTTGCGTATTTATTTTTTTAAACATGGTTGAAAAGGGAGCCTTAGAGTCAGCAAGAATTAAGGTCTTCTGCATGCTTGTAACCTTTGTCACAATGTTTGCTGGCATGATATATGGGAAGATAGGTAAGGGCACAGATGCAGGCATCTGGGAAGCTGGAGTTTTGATGCCCCTGTCCCCATGGTATCTTGAGTCATATGGCATTTGTCTTCAGTAAAAGAGGGGCATAATGATATTTCAAGAATGTTATGAGACTTAACATCCTAGAGATAAACAGTGGCTATCATATCTCTCCTTTTCAAAGAACACTATATAGATCGGGCTTGCTTGGGTACAGAATGGTTAGGAAATTCTTGTATAGAAGCAAAATGCTAATTTTCTGTTCTCTGACTGAGCAGTAATGTAGCTGCTGTTTTTATCAGAAATTCATACAGCTCTCATAGGTTATGAGTTTGCTTCTGATGAAGGTGAACTGAACATGTCACACCAATTTGTTCTTCTACAATTGGACCACAAGACCACCAAGCTGCAGAATCAATTGTTTTGTACACACTGGCTGTGCAGTTCTCGTCACTCTGGGGTTCCAGATGTTTGTACAGCATTTTTTATTTGGAAAAAGCTATAAAATATTAAATAGACATCTTATTTAGCAATCCTTTTCCTGAAGTATCCACACTTCTAGTAAGCAAATAATAGCCAAAATACATAAATTGTTTGAAGCAAAGCAGTATTTTTTACAATTAATGAAATTACCTCTTCCTTTTTTTAGTCGTCTTGAGTACTTACAGTATTGCTCTACAAAAGAAATTGTTGTGTTCCTTCTGTTTTAACACTGACTACTTGATTTTGATAAAAAAAAATCTGAAAAGTGGGTAGCTAACTTAAGTAATTGTTCTTGGAAAGTAATGGACAAATTCCTTCTCCTTTGAAAGAAAAAAAAAAGGTACTTCTAGACAAATATGTACCTATATATTTACAGGAATGTTTTTCCTTCTGAAGTGCTATGAGAGGCAAAACATAAAACACACCAAATTGTGCCCCAATATAACACATTTTGCAGTTGTTAACGTTAGCAATTTTCTGTCCACTTAATATTCCACACCATATATTTTTAGCTGTTTATTTTGAACTAAAGCTAGAGAGAGATTTATTATATCTCATTAGAAATTCAGCATAGATTTTGTGGTACTATCATTTCCTCACTAATTGCAGAAACTAGCCAGTAAAAGGCAGTTGAGAAAAATTAAACATTATATAGAAATTATATTTCACAGAACAAGATTACACAGATAAGTATTGCAGTTTCTTAATGTGGCTCAGTTGTTACTCAGAAAAAAATCCCATTTCAAATAAATTCTTGAAAGATAAAATAAAAGTGGATACTTTCCCTCTGAAGATAAAATCACTGTAGTAAATAGGCAGAGGAATGTGTGCTATTGCAATATGATTTATTACCAAACCTTTTGACATCCAGGAAAAGCTTTCCCAAAGCAAGTACGGAAATGATTTCAGTATTGCTGCTTCTTGGTTCAGTGAAAATGCTGGCACAATCGCTGAACAGTGCTGACTTCCATTTTATGTTTCCCAGTCACTTCCAGGGTTGCTTACCTGGGAGTCACAACTGCATGTCCCAGAGGAACAGATCAAGTAGCCTATCTGGTCTTTCTGTCTTTAAATATTTGTTAATCTTGCTAAACTACTTGCACTAATAATCTCTTTTCAGCAGATGAGGATAAAACCACTTCTTCAGCTTTTTGATTACCCAAAGTATGCTGCTGTTTTCCAACAGGAAATGAATTTAGGTCGAATTGTGTATTACATGACCCTACGTTATTAGTTCTACCTTGTCCACAAAGAACAAGAGGTATGTTTCCATACACACGTTTGCAAGGTAACATTTGACAAGCAGTTTGATTGTTCCTAGCCGCACTTCCACTGAAGCTATGTCACAGATGATTTTCTTTTTAACGTTCTGGAAAACTAAGGGCTCAATCTTCTCATGCAATAAGAAACACAAATACAAAAAGTGCATGCAAAAACCAAACCAAGTTACAAAATATGCAAAACACTTAGAAAGATTTCATGCTACCTCAGAAAGAACAATGATTTGGCTTCAACTGCACAGACAGAGAAAGAGAGAATAATTCTTTGGAGAACAATAAGAAGAGAGTGAGGTTTTTCCATAGCTGCCAAAGCCTGGCATAGGTAGGTCTGTTCGGAGGTAGTAAAGGAAGATGATACGTATTCATTTGCTGTGGTGTTAACATCTGGCATGCGAAAGTCTGTCTCAAATTCTGCTTCCTTTGTCACTGGGCTTGCAGCTGGACCAAGTGTGACCTCTCCTCCTCCCTCCGCCAGCCTCCAGCCCGCTCCACCAGGTGCTTGTCACTCCACTCCTTCCTTTGTCCCCCTCTGTCTCCTTCCACAATCCCACTCGCCTTAGCTGACCTCATTGAGGGCCAGGCCAGGGTCATAAAATCCTTTCCTCAGCTCTGCCACTCACATTTGGAGTTGGAAGGGCACAAGACAATCTAACTCCCCACAGACCTCAGCAGCAGCATAGGGGAGGCAATCGGCTTGTCCAACTTTTCACTCGCACCTTATTTCAGTGCTGCAGGACCTTGGAAGACTCACATTACTCACTGCTGATAAAGGCTTATTAGCCATATTCTGGCTGCCTTCTAGTGTCAACTACATAGCATCAGGGCAGAAGTGTCTGTCCCTCCCTGTGAATGCTAGAGTATCTCACCTGGGTGCTCACAGGTATAACTGGAGAGTGCTATCCATCTGCTGATGTAGCGCACTGGAAGAGTTTTCTGAAGAAACAAAGCTGGCTTTACCAGATCCTTCACCAAAGCTCAAAGCAATGCTCACTTCCAACTCCTTGTTGAAAGTGAAAAGTAGCAACTTTTCCTGGGTTTTGGTTTCAGCATCGGAGCTGAAGGCAGCCAGCCCTACATGTAGCTACTTCTGAGCTCATCAGACTGTATGGACTGCTCTCAATTGT
Source organism: Chauna torquata (assembly GCA_013399475.1). Taxonomy (NCBI): domain Eukaryota; kingdom Metazoa; phylum Chordata; class Aves; order Anseriformes; family Anhimidae; genus Chauna; species Chauna torquata. The sequence goes on along the minus strand of VXAL01018231.1, from coordinate 47,456 downwards.
GGTATAAATGACATTTCATCTGTCTGCACTAGAAATATTTTTGTGCAAGTATAAAAGGATGACTGATAAACACTGGCTGATAAGTTAAACTCAGCAACTCACTATGCTGAACAACACCCAGTTCCAGCACTGATGCTCCCTTTACAAACTTCTTTCTGTGCTAGACAACCAGTCATGTGACCATATGCTGTTTCTGTTTATTTACCAACTATTTGTTCACAGTAAAATTTGTTCATCCACTTGTCCTTTCAGTCAAGTTTTGGAAATTGGGAATGCTCTTCTTAAAGCCCACAGCATTATGTCAGAATATAAGCAGTTGGAGAAACAGCACAGCCAGGAACTGTATCTTTCCTTCGTGTTTACACATTTCTATTAAGAGCATTTTTTCAGAGTTTTTATAAGAAAATTTGACTTTTTCAGCAAAGTACATTATATTTGCCAAATCTATTTTTTTTATTTTTTTATTTTTTAAAAAGGCCACATAAATAACAGCGTCTGATAGTCCTTTTCCATTATATTGTTCTCTCTCAGAGAAAACTACACTATAGAGAGGTACAATGCAGCTTTACAAAAGTCCTTCTTTTGGGTTCCAAACAAAAAGACTATGAAGATGTCTGCTTTTAGCAGTCCATCAAATGCATTTTGTATTCAGCCTACTCTCCCAGAGCATGGTTTATGTCTAGAAAGAAGGAATGATTTATAAAAAACAGGAAGAGAAAATAAAAGTTAAGAAAAAGAAAGAGATTCAGAAAAAAAGAAAAAGATTTTTCACAAGAGGAAGGACTTAGTTCAGAAAAAGGAACAGCAAAAATGGACCTTAAAAGGATTTAAGAAAGTGAGATGACACCAATGTGGATCTAAGATACATGTAAAGCAAAAGTGAAGTTTTACTTCAATAATGTTTTGGATTATACTTAATGTTAGTTTGGAATGTGTTTAGCAATGACAATGAAAAGACAGTGTTTTCTTTGGTTTATATATGTAGTAAGTGGCGTCCTTCTTCCTCCATTCCAAGCAGCTTATGAATGTGACTATCTTGCTCATTTTCTACCTGAGAAGCTGACAGGCAAGTTCACATGATCCACCTCTTGCTGTGGTTTACGGCCTTAGTGATATTGTCAGCTATTACCTAGGTTCTTAGGTAAGGTTCACTGCTATATAAATTTTCACGATAAGCCCCATGTATGCATTTTAGAGACCCTGGCTAGCTTCTTTGAGCATAACACCATTTTTAAAGTTGTATTATTTACTTTTGTGGGTAGCTCAGTTATTTTATGCTGTAGTTTCTCAGAGAAATACCATCTCACCCCAGTGATTTACTGCAATGGGCTTTCCCATTGAGAGCTTTGCTCTCTTTGTTTCTCTCTGACAGTGCCGTGCCTCCTCCAGCTATAAGGAGTAACCTCTGGATACACATTTCCTCTTCTCACATGCAGTAGCATCCAGTCATAAGAAAACACTTGGCTTATACACTTTAACTATCACATTCATTCTTATGTGCTCTAGAGAACAGTGCCTCTCCCTCCAGCCTCACATCTCAAAACACCGTATTTCTCTTCCAGTAAATTCTCAGTTCTACAAAAATATCCTATTATATGTTCAATTCCTGTCCAGCAGTAACTAGGCCATGCAGAGTAGGAAGAACCTGGCAGGAAGTGGAAACTTCTCCTCCAAATTAGAGAATCCTGTCAGCACTAGCAATTATTATTAACAATAGAAGGGATGATAACAGTACTGGAGAGGATTAAACTCAATCAGTGTTGAAAACGACTTGTTCCTGTCTGAACTGACTGCAAAGACATAGTCTGTGTCTTTACAGTCTAACAATGGCTTGCTAAAAAATAAACAATAGTTAAATTAATTTCTTCTAGTTACATTCTACTTTACAAAACTATGCAAATAGGCCCAGCACAACAGCAGAGCTAGAATGCAGCTGCAGAAAGCACTGCTTGTGTACCCATGCAATTCTAGCTTCACCTGACCATTACCAAGCTTTCCTGAAGCAGGAGGCAAAAAGAAACAGTCAGTAAGGACAGTCTTGTGACTGAAGTCTACTAAATTTCTTAAAAAGTGAGTCAGAATTAGTTGTATTAACCACATCTTTCCATATATTTTTAATGTCTTTATATTCACCTTCCCCACTTTTTATGACCATTTTTACATGCAAGCAAGATGAGGAAACTCATTAAACCAACTAGCAGGAACAGTGAAATTGGTTAGGCACAAAGTCCTCTTAGTCATTCCAAAGATACTGTTTGTTGTTATTACAAGTTAAGTAAAACGGTTTCAGATAGGAGTAGGATTTTAGGGTTGACTTCGACCTCTTTCAGTTATGCAAACTGATTGTATATAGTTCGTCCAGTTATTGACAAACAGGCTATTTTGTCAACTTCATTGAAGAGAAGAAATTTATTAGACAGAACATGATACATAGGTAGCTGAGCTCTGGGGATGGCATGCAGGACTTAGCTTTCTCCTGACTCAGTATTTGGAAAGGGTTGTTAACCAGGGACCTTCTTTCCCTTAGATTTTATTTCTTTGATATCAGTTAATTCTAAGCAAGCTGGGCCCAAGTCTGTAGCTCGTTTTCAAATAATAGTTGAACAGTGACTCTTATGTGAAGTTTCATGCATTACTTGATCTATGAAAGGATTCTATTTTACCTTTAAGCACAGATGTTTCAAAAATCAGAGGTCATGATCAAGCAGGTTGTTTTTTTTTTTCCAGCTTTCATTGCTTTGAGTGAGGGAAGACGGAAGAAAATTGCCTTTACCAAGGTATTAGAAAGCAATGGAAGCAGTAATTTCTCACTGGATAATCCTCTAGTAATGAAAAAGTACAAGCATACTCGTTCAGGTGATGTGCAGCTCTGGAAGCTCTGTCTGCTTTGGCTTCCATTGAACTGCAAAGTGCTAAATATCTGTATTTCTAATCTCTCTGCTCTTTCTAGGAATGTGTTTAGAGTAAGCAGAGAAAAATAGAGCAATAAAAAAGACCTTTCAATTTGTTTACGGAACAGTTCTTGAGAGATACTTTTAACCTTTGTGATGACCCAAAACAGAGAGAAGGCCTGAATCCCCCTCGTAACTTCTTGCCATGGATCTCACACAAACAAAAATGTATTATTTCTACTCTGAACTATTAAAATTACAAGGCAAGGTACTTGTGAAGGAGAAGCTGGGGGAGAAAAGCATTAATCAGATTTTGTTTGACAAAGTCTTTGAATAAAAGGTCTTGTGTCAACAAATCTGAACTACATTTACAGCCCTGTTAGAGATTATACCAGTTCAACGGCCAAAGGTATGAATCTTAACCAAAACGAAGTTACTTATTAATCAAAATGCAAACCTGTACTTGATAATATTTTATTACTTTCTCAACAGCATGTCTGCAGCCAGCAACCTAAAAACTTCTATATGACATAGCAGTGACTGAAACCATTAACTAACCTCAAATTCCTTTATTTTCCCTTCAACTTATAAAGATAAATAGGGTTAACAAAAGTAGCTATGGTTACAATCACAAATACAGTCATATGAGGATATCTGGTAATGACCGAAGTCAGTCCTGAAGTCAACTCATTCACATATTTTTAGCTATTCTCTCTGTTGCAATAGTGTACTCACTAATACTTTACTGAAGGTTCTCCACAAAACGTCATCAAACCACTGCCACTAAAGATACTGCAAATACACAAGGGTTATTCAGCAGAGGTAAACGCAATCAGCCAGGGGCAGTCCCTCCCCAGAGTGTCTGTAAGTGAGGACCTTCTTTTACAGGTATAGGAATGAAAATATTCTGAAAGTTGTACATGAAAAACAGTAAAGTCCACTTGTTGCCCTAATGGGTTTTCCATAGTAAGCTGTCCATGGTGAGGCAGCCATGAAGCAATGTGGCTAGGCAACACAACTGATTGATAAATAGGAGACTGCTACCTTCCTCTACAAAATGACAGACAACTGCTATAAGCACCTATTATTAATTTGAAACACAACAAAACAAAACAAAACAAAAAAACACATCCAATTCCACCAAAAAGCTATGATGACACTAAAAAACTTGCATGCAAATCTAGGAGTGCAAAGGAGAAATTATATAAACACCATAAACCATACTAGTGGGCTTTTGCTTCACTACTACTATTTTCTTGAAATTTGTGCTCCCTCTTTCTACTCAAACACAGAGCTGAAAGTTTGTAACAATAACAAGAGACCTAAGGATTATCCTAAGGATAACCTACCGATAAATCACTGTTATTTTCTGGTTTTAATTAAAAATGCTGAAATTAGGAAAAAAATAAAGAGAGAGAACTGACAGGACACAGTGTCACAATCTACTGCCATTTACTGGAATCTGACTGTCATGTTATGCACATATTTATAAGATATTCAGACTGAATAAACACATATAATAGAGAAGATAACAAGTATACACATTTTATATCAACTGGGAAAAATTCGTGCCATGATCCCATGACCCTAAATAACACAGCTTTTACAAAGAACTTCTGAGAAGTATTACATTTTGGATAAAAGGCGTTTTCAAGGTGGACAATGAACTGCTAAAAAAACCCTCTGCCATATCAACCCAGTGCAGCAATAAAACAAAAATGAAGTAGATTTCTACTGTATGAGGAGAGTTACTGCCTCAAAGACTGAGATCTCCAATAGCTCAGAAAAGTATGATGGAACCACTTTTTTCATGGGAAAAGATGAGTCAGTAGTACAGTTCTTTAATAAAAATAAGGGGAATTTTGGAAGTAAAGTTATTATTTAGCCTCTTATTAAAATAAAGGAGTTATGGAAACTGCATAGCAAAGCTACTATACTTTTTGGCTGGTGACATGCTCATGTGTGATATATACTTGAAGATGAGGACTTCTGACTACCTGTGTTTACTACCAGCAACTGTTTAGAGTTAGTTGCAAATTACTGCAAATCTACTTTTTTTTTTTCAATGCATGCAACAAAGAACTACAAGCCAGAATGAAATGAATATTAAAAAAAAAATACTTAAAATATTTTTAATGTTGTGTTAGGACAAGCTTGTTCATTCACATGAAATAGTAAACTAATGCTTTGGAATTAACAAAATGCCTGAAAAGACAATGTCTACTTACAGGAAGATTATCTTACATATTGTCGCCAGAAAGGCATAATATCCTCCCTATCTGAAGCAATTCAATCTATCAAGTCATAAACCGTCTGAGTGTCCTGCTGCCAGTGACACAGCTGACATAGTGAAAAAACAAGATGCAAAGACTTAGAACTAGAACAGAACAGCAGGGAAAGGGTTCAAGCTCATAAACAACAAAACGGGGAGGTGTCAGCTGGAGGCAATTGCCTAACTTGTTCCTCCCCACTTTCTTTAACTAAACACATGAATTTTTCATTTGTACATTCCTAGGTAAAATGAGGATATTTTAAAAAACATCATGACTAAAGAAGTTTCACTGCAGGCTTTAACTCTGACTACAAGGCAAAAAGAAAAAAAAAGTTTGCTCAGAAAACACACAACTCATGTCAGACGGGAAACAGCACAAACAATCCATTTATTTTAACAATGCAATTGTTCAGTACTAAAAAGAGTGTAATTATAACATTGAACAGACAGTGTTCAGGGCTCTTTTCTCCTGTTTCAGGACACAAGACATTTGTATCACATTAATGCCTCAGACAGTGAATTAGGCACACTGAAAACTAGTGGTTTCACTGCTCTCACAGATTGTGGCTAAGTTCCTTTCCTTCTCACTGCTGAAAGTTTATCCTCTAATAAGTAATTCCCAAGACATCTTGCAATAGGAAGCATTCATGAATGAATGCATTAATAAATGCTTCCTGTTGCAGGGCCCACTAGGAATTCTCGTAACACTTGTAAGGAGTTTACAGACCTTCATTAAGTTACATAAAAAAAGGAAATTTGCTTCTTCTGAACATACTATTTTGCCCTGTTTCAAAACATCACAGTAGACAACTAAATGCTGGCATGAAACAAAGCCAACGACCCTTTATGTACTTACCATGTACCACATGCTTGGCCACTTGGGATCATTGAAATAAGTGGATTGGGTACCACCAGGTTTATAATCCCTCTTTATCCTTCTTTTAACCACCTGCTGTTGTATCCACTCCACCTGCCAACCAGGAAAACATTTGGTAAGTGTTAGGGTTCCATGGAGATTATCAAGAAATGTGTGAAATCTTGGGAAATTTCCCGTTACCATAGTCCAAGACATATTTCATGTTAAAGAGTTCATTTTGGCAGTGGGAATGCACAGCTCACCTTGGCATATGGTTCACTAGGGAATATGTCCAATTTAGTTAGTGATCCAAATCTCCTTGAACAACTACTTAAATCCCCTGCTAGAAGGATTTCATTGGTGATCATCTTTTGAATGCTATTATTTTATTATTTTTCATTATTAGAATAGAACT
>VXAL01018231.1:17783-33283 GCA_013399475.1 Chauna torquata | reverse complement strand
TATATATATATATATATAACTTTAGAAATTTCTCATGGATTTTTTCTTTCCTTAGGCTAGTCCTAGAACTCTTGTCATAAATGATGTAAGTGCTTCACACATCTGTACATGCTAATTTCAGATGGCCTTAAATCATTTACTAAATGACTTCTTAGAAAGACAAATCTCCCACTGGGTCAAATTCAAATGCCAAAAATACCAGTGTAATTCCAAAGGTGCAGATTTGCTCAAGGGTTTGCCACGGCTTCTATTGCCACAGATATGCACAGCAGTTTAGCAAATCCACTGAGAATTACTGAGATAGTAAAAGTATTCCATAATTAAGTGATACATAATAACCAACAGTGGTATACCAGTCTTGCCAAAGCAAATACAGGATGCTTTTCCTGAGTAGTCTCTTCACTGACTAAATTCGTTTGAAATTATCTGCAAACAGCATTGTTGCTCTCTACAAAAGAAGAAACTACTGCCTACTACTCAGTGCATTTCCAGCACTTTTGCTTAGTGACACTTTGCCAACATGGAAATCTTTGTCAGACATCCACCATGGAAAAATTCGGTCACAAAGCATATACTAAATATCAAATCAACCTGTTTTTTGTTATCAGAGTACTTTAACTCATAGGAAAAGTCAATCACTTTTTTTTTATTTATTTATTGTGTTGGTATCACTACCGTTCAGTGTATTCTTAATCATAAGAAAAGGATCTTTTTTTTTTTTCTAAGCCTACCCTGTTCCTAGCATATACTTAAAAGTATATATTTAGAATTCAAAATTGAGCCAAAAGCATTTATGTCAAGCTTCAGTTTTAGAGTTTTGAAACATTAAAAATAATTGGGTTTTGCTCTTTATGGAAATATCAGTGGTATATTTTACACCATGCCATCTCACTAGTTCTTTGGCATTTCAGATGCCTTTGTGGCACAACTTGAGAAATACTCCTTTTCCCCTCATGGCCTGCCTGTATGTCTCTGACCCAACTCTTCAAATCAAGAGAGGGGAGTCATTAGCATCCCCTCTTCCAGCACAAGCTGTAGTGAAAAAAATAATAAAAAGAGGAAACATCCTGTGCCCTTTTAGCCATTGCTGGTTTGATCTCTCTTTTCCTCCATCTATAACCCAAGCTCCAGCACAGCTCTTTCTGTCCTGAACTCCAGTCTTGCAGCTGGCAGTGAAGTGTGCTGCTATGAAAATACTGATTGCTGCAGCTCTTAAACATCATCATCACCTTCTGAAATAATCTGCAGAGCTACCCGTTAAAGACACATGCAGCTAGCCTGAGGAAACACTGCAGTCCAACCCCACAAGCAAATGAAAAAGGACTGAAGTTTCCTCTCCTACATCCAGTAGGCTGAAGAAAAGCAAATGTTTTTTCAACTGAAGTACTATTCCCACACCTCAAGAACTGCTGACAGTGCTTCCAGCGAGGTGGTATCTCTCAATTTCTGCAAGTCAGACCACATAAAAGCTGGAGTGATGCTTGATTAATGAACCTGCTGGTTACTGCTTTTCTTTATTTTAAAGCCCTGAATGAAACAAGGGCAACATCTTGGCTTTGCAACTCCCTGACAGTCCCTGTGCACATTCTGACATGAGAAACGTGCCAGGAGCAGTCACTTAGTTATGGATTCATTTCTCAATGCTCATAATTCACAGCATTCTTCATATTACAAACTGAGAAAAAGAAAATAAAAAGCATTATTTCCATGGCTCTCATTTATGGGACAGACTTTCCAACTGTATATACCAAAGCTTTTCAATCTGCAGTCAGACCACTCACATGAGTTTGCAGTGTGGTCTGTACAGTCTTGCCAAAATTTGTGTTATCTATGTTTATGTCATTTGAAAGCTCATAGAGCAATAAGCTTTATGAGCTATTTCTATTTTGTCTTCTGTTAGGATAAAAGGACTTTCGAAAGGGCTAATATAAATGTGATTCTTCATGATAACAGTCTATGAATACTTTCTATACCAATAAAGCCATTTTTTTTTTTTCTCTGACAGGACAATCTTAAGTGTGCAAACATGCATCTTCTGAACTAGACAAACGTAAGCTTTGTTTGAAAACATCTGGGATGTGCTACAGAAGGCAGACATTTCAGGAACTTCAAGTGATGCCTTCTTCAGATTACTTCATCAAACTATATTTGGGTTCATAAAATGAAAAGCAAGTTTGCCCTGCACGTGCATTTAGCAGGGTTGCAGATCTTACTGCCACCTTCCTGCATCCAAGGCAAGGGAAGCATGTTGACACAGCAAGAACCACGGAAAGAGGCACAAAAATGATGAAAAGAACAGAAAAATAGATTCACAGGGAAGTGGTTCTCAGAGGTGTTCCTAGCTGAGGAAAGGGAAGTCTACAGGTGTTCAGGTCACAGCACCCAAACACATACGCAGGTCACCAAACTGCTATAAAGGAGTATTCTTCAAACTCACAGACAGTTATAGCAACATGAAATGGCTAGAAGTTGAAGCTAGATAACCTCAGATAAAGGGAAAATAGAACAACCTAAAGACTTCTGGAAACTCTTCATTGCTGGCAATGTTTTAATTAAAATTGGAAGATTTCTAAAAGCTAAGCTCTGCTTCAGATAGAAATTCCAGGCAGCCATATGACATCTGGTCAAAGGTGGTTTGATTGGATGACCACAATGTTTCCTTCTGGCCTTACGGACTGTGGGTCTATTGGCAACTGTATTTTGGAGAAATAGTTTCTTAGGAACACCCTGGAAAATAAAAACCTGTTTAGAATTTAGAAATTCTGGCTTTATTATATGATCAAATACGGTTGTTGTAACTACTATTGATCAAACAGTGGACCGACTCTGAGTTTGGTAAACATACTTAAAAAGAACTTTTTAATTTGGATCCTTTACAAAAGCAAAGATAAACTGATATTCTGGCCTTTGTATTTATTTAGAATTTCAGTGTCAATGGGAATGACAGAATTTACTCCCCCCTCAGAAAAGTGGAAAACAATAATCTAGGTTAAACACAGCTTATGTAAGCAACAGTCAACACACCAATGGATATGACTGCTTAAAGTGGATTATAGGGAAAGGATTTAAAGTGAGAGTGTTTTATTTTACTTAAATATTGTTTGTATTCATGCAACGCTCTGCGTGACACCAAAAGCAATAAATTTCTCCAGAATAAAATACAGAGCGCTCGCTTTGCATGTGCCATTTGCAGAAGTTTGCATTCGGCTGTCAGCACTGTCCCTATTTCACAGGTAGGGCATGGAAGCACGTGGAGCGAAGCCGCCTGGTGACAGCCACACTTTTGAGCCTCACAGCTGTACATAGGGCATAGCTCCGCTGAGCCATGAAACACTCAGCTCATGGGATGATGAAGATCTGCAGGCCTGAAACAGAACATCCAGGCAAGGAAAATGACTGGCTTTCCAGCGACACTGACTTTTCAAAATGATCCTAGAAGAAAGGCGGTTGTTACACATACAAAGTTCGGGGTGGGGGAGATTCTTTTTGCTTTGTCTGGGGAAGGATGTCTTTCCAGCTCCCTGTCTCTGCTCTTTATTATCTGTTAATAACTCTAGATATGATAAACTATCTGTGCGTATCATCATTACTTGCTGTTCACCGTTTAGAATATCTGGGTGTGAAAACTGTCACTAGAGTTGAGTGTGATTGTCTTGTCTGTCAGAAGCAGGCAGAGAGATGCATAAAAATGTTGATGCATTACATCAGGAACATATATTGCTGCCGGAAAATTTTCCAAATGCAAGAACAAAAAAACAACTTCAATCCATTTTCTATGAATATCCTGCACTATAACCAATATTATCAGTATCAGATGAAGCTGGATCCCCTCAGGAAATGGTGTGTAAAAGCTGCTCTGCACATTCCTAGACACTCTGCTCTGAGATGCTCCTTTCCAAAGTGTGTTTTCTTTCAATCTCCCTCTCTCTCTCGACTGACATTCTGGCATTTGGCTCTGCAGGATCAGCTTTTTCCAGAATGGTGCATCTTTCCCTGGTTCAAAACTAGGATGTCTCCACTTCCTTGTCTTCTGACTCTTGCTGATATCCAGCAATTTTATACCCAAGCAGCCAGAACAGCAATTTGCTATCTTTCTGCCACTATCAATGCAAACTGACTCTAATGACAGCAAAAGCACACTTTGTATAACACGAGAGCATTGCAGCTGTCAGAGATGCTGTCTTCCCTGGCAAGCTCCTAGAACACAGATTAGGAATGAAAGGCTTAATTCTCCTTTTTTTAAACATTTAGTTGCCCTACTGTTTTTCACATACAGACCCACTTCACTGGTAAAAAATGCAGGAACATGTACTGCTTTACTAGAACTGTAGAGAAACTCAAACATTATTAACACCTAATAGGATCCATAGACTAAGGATTGACAAGCATTTTCCTTTACGACCCTCTGCTTTTACATGTTTGGAACTGCTATGATGAAATAGTCATCCTACAGGTTTAAATTTCTCACACATAGATTTACCTAAAGTGATTTTGTCATCGTTAAGGCTGAAAAAAATCCTTTAGCAGTTCCTGAATTGTGAGATGAATGTAACACCAGTTGCCTTTTTAGGCTGCAATGGATCTTCCTTTCTTTTTCTTCTTTTTTTTCTTTTTTTTTTCTTTTTTTAACATAGCATTTGCACCCGCAAAATAGAGATGCACATGCCTGTGTGATCTTGCTACATATGCATTGCATGCCCCTCATTAAAGGTCTTCCTTTGAATGAGGCTGAGCACTCCCAGCTCACACGGGGAGAGTGGACCATGCAGATGTGCAGTTATGCAAGAAAGCAACAGCCACGTGTTTAGAAATCCTGACAGAGAGATGCTGAGACAACCTTATCCCTGAACACAAAGACTTCAGAAAGCATTTAGGTAACTTAAGACGCACAAGAGAACCTAATGATGCCAATTAAGTTAGCTACATGGCATGCCATGTATACCTTCTACACTCTCAGCAAGAGTGGCTGGGACCTCTACTAGTCCCTGACCAAAGCAATCGCCAGGTGGAGACTCCCATAGCATGCTGCACCATACCACAGAGTACCCTGCCCAAGCCATTTCTCCAGCCTTTACCCATGCTGTGAGTCCACCATGCTCCTGATGTCAAAGGGTCTTCTAATGAAGCAGCAGAGGGACAGAGCTTTTTTCCCCTTGCTCTTGTGTTGTTAACACACATTCAGCTTTGCAGTTATGATATCCTGAAAGGCTGTAATAACTAAAGACTATGAGGTTTCAGTCTTTAGTTAGTCTTTAGAGGTAGGAAATAAACCAAGTAGTAACGCATAGGTATTTATGCCCTATGTACTTCTATTTTTTAAAGAGAGATGTTAAATGCTAAAGCCAATGTTAAATTTGCAGTTAGGTGTAGTATGCACTGGACTTTTTCCTGAATCATCCACTGTTGGGATCAGCACTGCAGCTCCAGTAAAGATTAAAGGCTGGTAAAAAATGCAGGAGCATGTACTCATTTGCTACAATTGTAAAGGAAAGGCTGCAGAAGATAATTGTGACCTCTATCACATTTAAACAGGTTAGATCTAGGTTTTCAGATACCAGAATATAGTTCTCTGTTGAACTTCTGCTGGTGACAGTGAAGGGAAAACATCTAAAAAACTGTTGTCCCGGATTTGTTTTCAAATTCAAGAAACTTAAGAACAATACTACATTTTGAATCTTAAATCTGACCAATTGTGAATGTAGCACTGTGTAACATTAACTTCAGAAATATTTATTCCCTATAAAGCTAAAGTATCCCCTGAAGGGAGTTGTCCTCCTAAAGAACATTTCTATATTTCTGGAGGTCCTAAACAAATTTCTGTAACAAGATCTAGACTACAGTCACAAATACTGCCACTGATCCTAACCTCTGCTCTACATATTTATTGAAAAGAAAATATATCTTAACAGCATAACACACACCTTGAAGCAAAAACGAATGAGTCCAGTTGGCATGTGCCGCAGATTCACCAAGTGCAGAGAAGTCAAAGAACAAAATTTCTCAAAAGAAAAATCACTCATGCTTTTAAACAGCTCTGAGCTAAAAATCCAGCTAATTTTTTCAAGTTACTAATACTTACTTGTTGCTTCGCAAATTTCAGAATAGGTTCCTTCTCTCTTTTTTTTTTCCCTTAATAGAATGAGTTACTTGCAAAGCTGCAGGCCACAGTATATATGTTTTGTGTTTTGATTTTGCTCCTCAAAAATCAGAATGGTCCAGATTCATCAAACTCAAGATACTGATGCAATCTGCCTCATTTTGAATATTCTTGTCTCAGGAGAGTTTAGCTACTTCTCTGAGAGATGGCTGAGCCATTGCCTATCTCTTTAGGGTCAGCCAACATCTTTCTCACTGACGATGAAGCACACAGACCGTAACAGCAGCTCCACCACAATCCCTATGAACAGTTTCATGCTGGAATGGGGTATTAGCGAACTGGTCTGATGCTGGGATTCTGTGGTGCTGGGTAACTTGATAAAAAGGGTGAGGCACTGCAGTTTTTCACAGCATACCACTGGTCAAAATCTCAACCCCACTCCTTCCCACCCCGTCGTCTTTCATTTTTCTGGTCCATCCCAATACCAGCTTAAGAAACTAACTATATGAAAATAGCAAGACAATGCCATTGGGCTCTTTTTTTTTTTTTTTTCCCCATTCCTCAGACCACTTGCTACACTAATTAGGAAGTGAGCCAGTTAAAACCTCTAGACTAATCTCCAACTCCTGCCCAACAGTTAACAGTGAGATTGACATTGCCAAGGAGTTCTGTAAAATGACCTGGCAACCAGAAAATGAGTATGTTCTGAAATCTAACGTTTCTTTTTAATGCACAAGCATTAAGGAATGGAGAGGATAAAACCCTTTTGAGGCAGGTGCTAACAACTGTGATAATTATGATGAAACTGAAATACAGGTAGGTAATCAAACAAGATAATTTACGTCAAGAAATATTTCAATATTAGGTGAGCGTGGACATTTGTCTTTCCTAAAATTATATTACACTGAATTCCTATTGCTTTTACTAGAAAACATCAAAAGGTAATTCCACTAGGTAGCTTCAGTGATTATTATATTATTTTTGATGGTTTCTTTAAGTGCTGATAGAAAAGTCAATTATCTTATGAATATCATAATAGAATTAGACATTAACAAACCTTTTATTCTTCAAAATAAGCCTCAGTCCCATTAGCGCTATGATTAACTTCATTAAATATTTCTACCTATTGTAGATAAATGAAGAGAAATTGCCATTATATGACAAAATTTGCTGACTGAAGAACCATTATCTCTTGTTACAGCAGCATTGGATTTGGCCTGTACAGTGCAAGGGGATGGCCACATACACGGTATTTTCACTTGATACTGTCTGAATGTACGCTGGATTAAGCCTTTCATCTTTAGGTTGCTGTCACACATGGTTCAGTTTTGAGCTGGGTTTGTATCATCCACAGGCCAAACACATCCCATGTGCCAAAAAGGAGCACTGCGTTTTGGCTGCTATTGCCCCCTCTTCAGGTCACGCACTTGGACCAGATGATCTCTGAAGGTCCCTTCCAACTGAACTATTCTATTCTATTCTATTCTATTCCCCAGAAAGACGAGGCGTTTCACCCCACCTTCCCCAGTGCTTCAGGTGTCGCGCTGGCACAGCTGATGGAGAAACCTGCTACAAAACACAGCTGCAGTTCCACTCCAGCACTGCTCTGCCCACTGGGGTTTGTCATTGTGCTTTTCCTCTAGGTCTAGGCGCATTGTCCCCCTGATGAGGGCTGGACTGACAAATGAAAATGAGCCTGATGCTGTCATGCAGCCTCAGCATGGTACTTGGTCTTGATTCCTGCTGAAGCAATGCAGGCCTCCTGGGAATTTTCGCTGATGGAGAATGTGGTACAAGCTAAGACTAATATACCAGGCATCCCTGTAAGTACAGATTTCAATCACCATTACACAAACAAAATACCAACCGTCTTGTGCAAACTTTACAACAACACAATGAGCAGTTAGAACACTAATTACAGCAAGATCTGATGCAGTTGGTTGCCAATGAACAACAACTTCAGATCTCAAAAATCCCTGCAAAAAGATCCAAGCTGCAGGTCTATTTCACAGAATTTTTGCCCATGTTTACACGAAACTTTTTAACACTCTGGAGACAGGTACCAAGGGGAGATGTTGCTGTGCCCTCTCACACATTGTGATTCTGTTCATGTTCTAACACACTGGCAACAGGCCCCTTGAAACAGTAAGTCTGATTCTTGATTTTGACTAAGCTAAAGGATTACCCATGTAAAGCCCCTCTGAGGCAATTAAATAAAGAGTCCGCAGTGGTAAACACTGCATTACCTAACAAATAACTTAAGCCCCCCAGTCAAACTCTGAACATGGAAATCAGCATGACAGTTCCTATTATTTCACTACCAAGCAGTATTGATTCTTTGTCCTCTGAGTGCTAACGCAGATTATGGCTACCCAGGCCGACCTCAGTAACTCACCTGGTCCCAACGTTTAACACTTTTGTTACTCTGTTTAGCTAAGCAAATCTTTTTGTTCACTAATGAGGTTTAACAACGCAGCAGTTAGCACTGCCAATATGAAACACAACCTCACCTATAACAGCATTCTCATCAGAGTTTCTCTAAGCTTTCAGTCCATAATGCCAGCTTTTAAAATCCCTGGGTTTCAGTCCCGTAACGGAATTCTTCATTTCTGCTGAATTTTGTGCCTTCTACATGAAATTCAAATTCTTTGAAGCTTTACTTTCTCCTTACTCAACCTCACACTCCAATCTCAGCACATTTAAATTCACAAATAATTGGAAAACACAACTTCATGATGTTCATCCTAGCACTGAAAATTTTGACCCTCCTCTCTATTTGCAATGAACATTCTGATCCAGAATGATTAAATGAATTGCTTCCCAAAGGCATGCTCCACAAGCAGTAGCATATTCCTTGCCAAAGCAAGACCATCACCTTGTGGTGAAATCCATCCTTTCCTCAGCTCTTTAGCCAGCTATCTCCCGGATCAACCCAGGATATTATTTAGCAGTGTGAATTGGCGCAACCCCTGCTACACAACTGCATGATGAAATATTTACGTGTGGCTGCTACTGTTCTGCTCCCTTCTGTGCTCTCATGAACACCCACAACATCCTATCAGTACTAAGGACAGGATTCTGCCATTACTTTTCCAGCCTCTGAAGACAGCCCAGACCATTTGGAGTTGTCTCCTCAGAGATATGTTTGCTTGTGTTTTACGTGCTGCTGCCACCAATCCCATTCAGCTTGTTTTGGCAGAGGTAAGAACCCCACGCACACACACTGCTAACAGCTTTGTATCACCAGGCCACACAGGTATGCTCTGTGTGTGGCTAGGTGAGACTGGGTGAAATGCAGATGTCTACAGCAACGTTCTGCCAGGTATTCTGACCCTGGAGCAGAGGTGGCAAAGGCATGACACTTCTGCACAATCTGGCTCAAGCTGAGTATCTTGCTAAAATTGGGTAGCTTTACTGCTTATTTCAATGAAAGTGAGACTGAAAAGATGAGAGTGAACCTGATCCACCAGCCAGGAATTCAAACCCTAAATAAACACATCTAAAATAAATTAAAACTAAAAAAACAATGAGATGACATCTCAGTTCAGACTGGCAAACAAACACTAATTCTGTAAAATGTTTTCCCCATTAGTAAATGTGACATTTTACAGGAAGCTGAATTATTAATTTTACATTTTGCAGCATTGCTATGGGCCACATTTCTTTTTCAGATCCCTGTTGTGATGCAAAGCACTGGGGACCTCATAAGCAAAATGGAACAAACTTTAGTTCGTATGTACGTAGATTTGAATATTTTATCAATCTTAAAGCTGCATTTTATTACCTTAAAAACTGTATTCTTCTAGGATTATTGCTTTGCCATTTACACTACTTGATTCTGTGGGACATTTTTCTCCATACAAGTCACGAACTTCATTATCACAGCCCTTCGCTACAAACTCTTCATCTCACATAACAGTTTCTTGAATCAAAGGACAGCTTTCTCATCTATACTGTCCATTTAACTTCTACGTATTATTGTTATGTGCAAGGTGTTTCGACTATCACATTTCACTGGAACTGTAATCTCTTCAGTGATAGAAAAGCTCCACTGGATTTTCTTCATGCTTTGTATTGATGTAAGGTCTGACTTACAGAGTGAGGCTGCAATCATACTTTGCAATTTTTGCACTTTGTGTACCTTCATTTCACCACTGGGGCAAACCCAGTTTTTTATTCCCACCCCTGGAAATGGTGTATTAATCTGATTTCAGTAGAGGGCCTACCAGCAATAAATTCACTCATTCCATATCTGAATTAGAGTCTCTTGAACCCCTCCACCTATGTATGCATTGACTCTGTTCATCTTCTCCCTTCTATTTCACTCCCGCTCCCATTGATTCACACATCACCAAAATAACTTCTCTGACCGAACTCTATGGAGCTAAAAAAAGCTCTCAATTTACCGTATGGTGCTTTCACTGACCCCTGCCAAAGGCCAATCACAAACATCACATCAGCTGGAGAGACCAGAAGTAACAGATTTCATTCAGTGGTTAGCTTTGATGAATAGTATTAACCTCTGCTCTGATTCCACAAACTTCTTTCATGTCTTTGTTTTTCTAACAACACATAGGAAACACTATGAAACTATAACCAAGACTAGAAAAGATGCTGTGGAGAAAGCTATGTTTCAAATTTTCTACATGACAATCTATGTTACGGACATTAAAGCCTCACTCTCTTCTTAAAACTATTTGATCCACTTCACCTCTAAGTGACAACCTGCAGTACTTCTATGCAAGGATGAGGATGATAACAGACAACATCACATTACACTGCACATCCTTTATCTTTTCATCTAAATACAAAGTAATGTCTGTTTAATGCTAAGAATTGTCAAAACGTGTAATACACACGTCTTCAGTTTATGCTCCCTGTTGGACTTACTCGTATAGTTTATAATGGTGTCAAGAGGCTTTTCTAGAAGAAAGATCAAGCCATAGATCATCAAAGCAATTCACTAATTGAAATCCACAACAGCAGCCCTTTACATTATCTATGTGTCTTTCCTGATACAGTCACACAGTGAAATTAAACATTTTCCACACAAGTAGTTTATAAATACAGACTTCAGAATGGTTCTTCCATTACATAAAGTTAACTTATGCACGGAATTTCCCCTCAGTAAAAACTCCATCATTTAAAATTTCATAAAGCAACAAATTAACAATCCATATCTGAAGCAAGCACAGATCAAGCAATTGTGTGACCATGTAAAAGAGAGGATTTTAAGCACTAAGTAAACTACCACTAAATGATTTCAAAAGTACACAAACCTCAGTGTTCCCTTGTTCACAAATACACATGCCATCTAATCTGCTGCAAATATTGGCATTAGATACAATGCCACTCATAAATATAATGGCATATAATACGGCTCCTTTAACATTCTCAAAGCTACGTGATGTGCCCTTTTTAAGATTAAACCTTTTGTTTTTAAAAGGTCCTGCTTATACAATACAATTGAATTTCCAGTCTGCTTTAATAATCATGAAATGTTATACACACACAAACTGGCCTTTAGTCTCCAAAATACATATCCATATTTTGACATGCCCACAGCTGCACAAGAATTCCCAAGCCCAGATTCAGTGGAGCAATCACAAGATGAATCACAAACACTTTTACCAGACCATGGTATTAGACTGTCAGCTTCTCGTTGGGTACAGAATCATTAACAGGGTTGAGTACCTTGCACAGCCCTCACTGGAGCTTCTCACTATTATGGTGATATTTAACAACAGTGCAGAAATTGGACAGTGAGACTCCTGTACCACCAGCAGCACAGAATACTGCATATGGGACAAGACCTAAATGGTGCAACATGGAAGGCACTGGAAAATAAATAATTGCCCTGATTTTCAGCTGTGATCTGCCTTAGAGTCTCTCACAATTTTGGTCATAGTAATCAGGGCTGGCTGCCAGCAGTGCAGAAGAGGTATCTGGAAACTGGGTGCAACAGCAAAGTTTATGGTGGTACGTGCATGTGAACTTGTGTGTTTGCATGTAAACTGCTGCACCTCTGTGTGCATGGGAAACAGCGTGGGCTGATGCAGATGCGAACGCTTGCCCTTCCTCTTGCAGTATGACCTGTTGTACGTGCAGTGCCTGCTGTCTGAATGGTGGGTCTCAGCACTCATGGGAACGGATACATGTACAGTGCTCAAACTGTCTTTTACTCCTACTATTTTTTAAATAGATCAAACAGATCTTAAAATTATGATCAGTAGGAACTGCCAATAAGACCACAGAAAAGAATATTCTTATTTTAATCCCTCGCACACTCTTAAATCCAGAAAAAGACCAGGAAAAAAAAGAGAAACTTTCCTCTAAACATTGATACCGTATTGCTACATTGCTCTTCTTCATTTCAAAAACTGATTGATTTACAGAAGATTTGCAGACATTAATGTTACACATGTGGTTTTGTAGAGAAGCACAGTGATTAATACATCAACAAAATTCCTGTGCTCATCCATGAATAATGGTTGGACCTTACGTTCCAAGAACAGCACATACTTAATAGCACGGTATTGTCTTTGCTTCGTTTTAGGGGAAGCAGAACCTTAGCGAACAGATAGTGTGTCAGTTCTTGTAATGCTATATGCCATTCAGGTAAACATCTCATGGTATGATATTTCATATAAAAAATGCAAAGGTCTTTGCCTCAGACATGTAGGTGGATTTTCTTACCTTTGGTTCCATCGAAATGAAGCTGTGGGTACCTCTACTTGAGAGAACTGACCTTTTAATTGTTTTACTATGGTAGAAGTGGTAGTAGTCCTTCAGTGTTCCAATCTGTAATGGGAGAGAAGAAAAAAAGAGAGGGTGATTTAATTTATGGAAAGCAGTTTTCTGTTTTTCATTTTAAAAGTCTATAAATTATGCAATTTCCTGCTGTGCTGAAATGTTACTTGAACCAAGTGATCATCTTTCAAAAGGAGGACATATTATATGAAATGGATGGAGTGTCCTTGAGGCAGTAACTGCATAACCAAAGATTACAATTGAGCTGCTTAGTCTGTCTGTATCTACCTTTTTAATGTTTAATTTATATGCGGTGCTCTAAGTAATTCTGTATCAATCTATATCCAAACTGTCTTCAAATGGCAAGCATAAAAATCATCAAATGACTATATGGTTATTAAAAAGCATTCCATCTAGTTTGCTTAAGGAAATGTACTGTAATATGCACTAGATTTGGTTATTTATATAATTAACTTATAAAAAGGACGTTCACAGCATCAGACTATACAACAGGAATAGGCTTCTCTTTCTGCCAAAGGTGGGCAAGAAAGAAGCAGAATAAAGATGGAAATGTTAACCTCATAGGGTAATGACTAGCTCAAAGTACAAAATCAAATCACGCAAAGTTGCAAATTTTACAACAGTAAAATAGAAGCACTATTTACTCATACCATCAGTACACAGTAGCAATGTAAATACTGAACGCAGATAGCCTATATAATTTGACAAAGAAATTTTCCCTCCCAGGCTCACTAACATCAAAAAATTCATAATCTGAAACTCTAGTTTCACACACCTATAAACAAACATTCAGCCTCCTTGTATTTAGGGAGAACATCTAACCAAGTCATTTGAAATTCGGTCTTCTGTCGCACTGTAAATCTTGTGAGACACTTAATACTTTAGTTAAATGTTCCTTAATGAGGAGCAAAAAAGGGACAACTGAGATTACTGTTATTTCAAGTTACAAGTCAAAGTGATCTCAGAAACCAGGCTTGGTTTTACAAATAAATCTGAATCAAATCATCAAAGAGGATAACTCAAAACTCTAAACTCAAAGATCTTGTAGTACGAATTTTTATCTATAAGAATACACATGTAGGAAACTTGAATGTTTAACATTAAAGGTTCAAAGAGAATTGGAAACAAGCCACTGACAAACTCCACGAATACGTTTTTAGAATATTAGAAAACAAAAATCTTGAGAAAATATCAGCATACGCTATGAAGAAATATTGACAGAAATTTTTTGTTCTCATGGAGTACTTGTATATTTCATCTTAAATACATAAGCAGCACAGGGAATGAAGGAGACCATTTTTGTGAAAAAAACATACAATTCAAAAGAATTCATATAATGTGGAAAACAACACCAGTGTCTCAGATATTTATCTCAATCTGTTCCGTTTGTCCATCAAAACCTCCCTTTCAGGAAGAATGACTTCTGTTTAGTCTAAGCCCAATATCAAACCATTCAGTTATATCAAGTTGGTTTATCATAAATTAAACAGGAATTGGTTTGACTAAACCTAAATAAGGTATATTAGCACTGCAATAGTAATCTCCATGCTGCCTTCTGTCTGAAAGGTGATTCAAGCTGAAGTGGTGTGATTCTGTCTCACGCAGGAGCCTGGTCCATCTGTCCGTGCACATCTGTGAATAAAACCTCATAAAACAAACAGAGGAAAGACTTTTCATGGACATTTCAAAGAGCGGCAGGATCCCGGGGCTGCTGAGACCACCACACATGGTCCTCTGTGGGCTGAAATCTGTTGCCAATGCAAGTGCCAGAGCACATACTGGTTCTTTGCCCACGAACCAGCGTACTCCTTTGGTATATAGGAGCCACACCACCCAAGTCATAGAAGGCAAAGGCAGGGACTGGGAGAATGAAGAACCGTCCACTGTATGAGAAGATCAGGTCTGAGACCACCTCAGGAACCTGAAGGTGCACAAGTCCATGGGACCAGACAAGATGCATCTGCGGGTCCCAAGGGAACTGGCATATGAAGTTATTAAGCCACTATCCATCATATTTGAGAAGTCATGGCAGTCCAGTGAAGTTCAGGTGAAGTTCCCACTGACTGGAAAAGGGGAACCATAATCTCCATTTTTAAAAAGGAAAAAAAGGAAGACCCAGGGAACTACAGTCCAGTCAACCTCATCTCTGTGCCCAGCAAGATAATGGAGTAGATCCTCCTGGAAACAACGCTAAAGCACATGGAAAATAAGGAGGTGATTGGTGACTGCCAACATGGCTTCACTAAGGGCAAATCATGCCTTACAAATTTGGTGGCCTTCTACAACAGGGTTACAGTATTGGTGGATAATGGAAGACTAACCTATGTCATCTACCTGGATCTATACAAAGCATTTGACACTGTCCCGCACAACACCCTTGTCTCTACATTGGCAAGACATGGATTTGATGGATGGACCACTCTGTGGATAGGCAATCGGCTGGATGGTTTTACTCAAAGAGTTGTGGTCATTGGCTTGATGTCCAAGTGGGGATGAGGGATAAGTGGCATTCCTCAGGGGTTGGTATTGGGACTGGCACTGTTTTAACATCTTTGTCATTGACATGGACATTGGGATCGAATGCACCCTCCACAGGTTTGCTGATGACACCAAGCTGAGTGGTGTGGTTGAC
>VXAL01018231.1:0-17730 GCA_013399475.1 Chauna torquata | reverse complement strand
GGGCTGCATCAAAAGAAGCATGGCCAGCAGCTCAAGGGAGGTGATTCTCCCCCTCTACTCTGCTCTTGTGAGACCCCACCTGGAGTACTGCATTCAGCTCTGGGGCCCCCAGCATAAGACAAGGACCTGTTAGAGCAGGTCCAGAGGAGGGCCATGAGGATGATCAGATGGCTGGAGCACCTCTCCCATAAAGACAGGCTGGGAGAGTTGGGGTTGTTCAGCCTGCAGAAGAGAAGGCTCCTGGGAGACCTTCTGGCAGCCTTCCAGTACTTCAATGGGGCCTACAAGAAAGCTGGAGAGGGACTTTTTACAAGGGCATGTAGTGGTAGGACAAGGGGTAATGGCTTTAAACTAAAAGAAGGGTAGATTTTCATAGATTGTATGCAGATTAACCTAATACTTAGATTAGGTATTAGGAAGAAACTCTTCACTATGAGGGTGGTGAGGTGGCTGCCCAGAGAAACTGTGGATGCTCCATCCCTGGAAGTGTTCAAGGCCAGGTTGGATGGAGCTTTGGGCAACCTGATCTAGTGGGACGTATCCCTGCCCATGGCAGGGGGTTGGAACTAGGTGATCTTCAAGGTCCCTTCCAACACAAACCGTTCTATGACTCTATGACATAGCCTAAGCCAGAACGAAAAGCAGTTTCCGTGCTAATTTTAGCCCAAAGGGAAATTAAGGACATTATTGTACACAGTCGTGTTGCTGCATCACTTGTGACTGTATTAACTAGAGTTTATTCTCAGCCTGTAGGACACTGGATATCCCTTAGGAACAGGCCACTGTTGCACATTTTTTGAATTATTATTATTTGTATCACCCACTGAAAGTTGGTGCCAGGGTTAGCACCAATATGGGTGAAAGCACGCTTCTGCAAAACAAAAGGAGTGTAATCAGTCACTTCCCAGATGTTACCTGGACTCACAAGTAGCCTCAAACAGGGCTGAAGTGCTAGCTACTGGCAAGTGATGGTGTTCTAGCTCTGTAAGTCCTCAGAAACCAGTCAAGTGCATATTCGCTGTACCACAGTACTCTATACAAAGGTTATAGACCTTTTAAGGACGTTGCTGTCACCTCTGTGAATCACAGACCTACTACTATGTGCATGTGATGGTATGTGTGTCTGTGCACAAGAACACGCATTGCTGAAAAAATATAGCTCACGCAGGGACTTGTATTTTACTGCTGCACGGAACTGCATAAACAGAAACTTATCATATTTCAGGGAAAATAAAGAAATATCTGTCCTATTTTGTGCTACACGGATCTCAACATCACCCAGTTCTCTGTGTTTTGTCTTGCACTAGTTTGGAGAATTTTTTTTTTTTTTAAAGGATAAACCATAACTGACCTCTTTGAGGGCACCCACAACAGCAGAAGTAGGCGACGGCTTAGTTGCACTCCTGGAGGTCCCACAGCTTAGCAGCACTAGCCACCCACACAAGAGACAGGAGAGATCTGCATGCTCTACCTTCCAACCAAAGGGGGAAAGCCTGAGGCTTTCTAATGCCTAATGGCTGTACTCCCTCAGAGACCATGTACTCAGGAGACAGAACTAAGCCTGTAGAATTAAGTGTGGTAATTGTAATTCTGTGTCTTCCAGGAGTGTCCAATTTTCATATAATAGCCATTAATAATAATAATAATAATATATAAAAATAGTGAGATCTACAGCTTTAGTTCATAACTGTCAGTGAAATAAAGGGATCCCAAACCTTTTAAATGGAATTTAATTCATACTCAATAACTGCCAGTGCCTCTCACAGTAAGGTAACACCAGTGTTATTAAAAGTTTTATTGCCCTCTTTTCCCTTAATGGGAATTTACTTAGACCTTCCAAATCCTTGGACTACTTGGAGAATAGTTAAACTATGGAAATATAGCACAATAAAACTTATCATTATGGATGTTCTTGTTAAATTGTTTTTTATAATTTAACTACCAGGTCTTAGAGGCACTCTCAGAGGAAAAGCAATGCAAAGACAGAAACACCAGACTGCACAGCTAACCACCTTAGAGACTGATGGCAATTTAGCTGTTTTATCCTTGGGAAATCTGTAATCTCCTTTTTGACCTGGGAGACCTGATCTCTTTAAAATGAGATGGAGAAACATTCCTGAGGAATTGCCTGGTGAAAAGAAAGGAAAATGTGTGGTGGGGGCAGGGGACACCTACTCTCTTTTGAATAAGCGTCATTACTGAAAACTTTAAATGGATATATACATAAATTTTAATAGTACCATGCTATGTTTATTCAAGAATAAAATAATTCATGGAAATTACAATCCTAAAACACAACAGTGGAATCCCAGAAAACCAAAGCATCCACACATGCACAACAATTTAATACTTAGTAGGCCTTATTTTCTTTTTAAAGTTGAAAACATGGATACACTGAAACAAGAGACAAACTTTCTAGGCTTTGTCCTTGGACTATATTTGTCCCATATGCAATTTCATATTCTAAGGCAGTATTAAGACAATATAGGACATAATTACTAAATGAATTCATCTACATTTACATATGAGTGTTCTCATAAACTCTGTGAGGAAATAAAAATGCTAAAGTTGCCAGTTAAATATACCTTAAGTATCTATCTATGATCTCCAAACTGTCAGATATGATTAAGCTCTGAAACTATAACTGAAACTTCCATGCAGCAGAACATGAGCAGGGAATTTCTTCAAGCTAATGGAACGGAGCGCAAAAGATATCTTCGCAACAGTTTCTTATCTAGTAAACTAAAATACTGCTTTTTGTTTTGTTTTGTTTTGTTTGTTTGTTTTAAACAGAAGAATTATCTGTACATCTGGCTGCAGAGTACACTTCTCCCAAGATTACTGCCATCATCTCATTTTGACAAAATTACCTCAACTGTGCTGCAGATTTTAAAATGTTTAAAATGTCACGATACAAAGTGCACTGGAAATGATGCTTTGGAGCAAAAACGAACACATATCACTCTGAGAAGGTTGAAATAGAATGTGCTGATATTACCACAGCTTTCTTTCCTGTGTCACATGCCAGTGAAGCCAACGAAGTACCACAAAGCATTTTGACAGAACCAAATATTGACACAGATTACAATACTGCTTATGCTGCTTTGATGCACGCCACTCTACAATGAACGTGGAGGAGGTGTGGTCACAGCCCCAAATTCTGATCCCTCTTCGCCCACTTTTATCTACAGGTGAAAACAGGTTCAATGCTACTACAGAAAACTGCTGCTTCTTTTCCTCCTTTTGTCCCTACAGACTTAGGAATTATTGAATATTTCATAAGCAGGGTTCAGATCTCAGCATTTAGAGGCAAGAAAGCCCTACAAATGCTGTTAGTCATTCATGGACCTACTCAAATTAAAGCACCTATAACTGGAAAGGGCATGTTCATTCAAGGCCTGGAATCCAAACTTCACTTCTATGCCAAGCAGCAAAACCGTATATGTTTTTTTTTTTATTGTTGTTTGTTTTCCTGTAAAATACTGCACTAGTGACCACACATTCCTAACCTTCACCTCTCTTGCCCGGAGTCCCACCGTTGAGACGGCACTGACAGACCTCCACCAAGCTGAGGCTGGAGGAGCAACCACCATGAGGGTGGCTGCAGTGCCCATCTGGCCTGCAGACTGAGATGGGGGTTTTCTATCTCCCAAATATAACCTCTAATCAAAAGCCTTTTTTTGCTTTGTTTTATTTTGTTTGTTTGTGTTTGTGTTGTTGTCATCAGAATAGGGAACTTCACCTACTTTATGTCATTCATAAGAAATAAAGGCAAGGTTTGCCCACATATGGCACACCATAGTGAGGTGAAGGACTGGCCCCCTTTCAGTTCTGGACAATCTGGGGCTCCCACACAGATCTGTATATAAAATTCCAATTTGTAAGAAGAGGTCTCTATCCAAATATTTAAGCTAGTTCCCTACTGGGCTGATATCCTACACTACCCTGCATGAGTTAAAACAGCTTCTTGAATAACAGTAAAAAACAAGCAGAAACCACCAGCACTGCTGAACACTATGGGCTTGTCTTGAGCTGCAGGAGCAAGGTAATACTACTCTGATGACAAGTCTAAAGGATGGAAATAATGATGTTGAGTTTCTGTATTACAGGAAATCTGTACATTACAGGAATATCTACTGGGTGGGAAATAAAAAAAGTGCACTTTCAATGTTCCCAAACTTGGCTAACTGAAAGAGTTTGAAGCAGCATCAGAAGCAAGGTGATGTTGGTATGAATACATTTTATCACCTCAGATTCAGCCCAGACTATGCTGAAAGCATGATTTCCAGCTATGCTCGAACACCCAGGTAACCCAGTTCTGGGTTCTATTTTAAGCCCAATTAGCTAACATAAAGTTGACAGCCCAAACTGTGCAAAAAGCTCTGTATGTGCTCGAGGTAAGCATAAACTAACTTGCCAGTTCATATCTGTGCTCCTCGCATGTTGCTTTCCTTTCAGGTTTGCTGCAAAGGGAACTACTAGGTCTGCAGACCATTGCTGTTTCAGAGTAGTGACACCCTGAACAAGCTGGACTTGTACCCCTGGTGTACAACTCCTCATGCTTTCCTGAAACATTTTTCAGGTCTCCTACATGGGACTTCAGATACAATGAAACACCGAACACCATACGCTCAATGGCAAAAACCTACCCAGTAATCAACAATTCTTGCTCAGTTTCTTAAATCCTTGGTCTCTGGCAGACAGAAGAGTTCAGCCAGAAAAAGGAGAATCCCTCCTGAACCACCAGCGCATGAAAAACAAACAAAACCCCAACACAGGTAGATAAATTAATCCGCGTAGCTGTTACAACAGAAACATAACATTTTGCATGTAAATAAATCAGGTTGCATCTCTTCACATGCTAGGAATGTGCTAAGACTTTACCCTTGAAAATCCCTCTCCTGTTCAAAAGGAGAAAAATGCATAACCTTACTGAATTAATATATGCCACTCCTGACTTCCTTTATATTTTTCCTTTGTGTTTCAACTACTTGTCTGGGCACTTACCTTGAACTAGAAAAGCACAGTTTGGATTTTTAAACAGCTGATGTTGAAAATGAATAACAGAGCCATTAAAATAAAGTAACTCTGTATTATGTTTTCTCAGATAAGAAAGCTACTGCTGTTGCTTACATCCTGTTGCATTTTGCTTTAAAAATAATGCAGCGCACTAAATCTTTCACTGGAAAGATCAAAATAAACTCTCTAATATTTGAACTTCTCAAGTGCCTTTGTTAGTAGGAAAAAAAATCCTGAAGTCAATTTTAATTCCTGACACCATTGTAAATCAGTATCAAAGCTGAGGTTTTTTCTAAGTCACTTTGCAAATTTTAACGTGAATTTGAATCTTTATGCATTTGTTAGGACCTTTAAAATTCTCAGATTAAAAAGAACATAAAACAAACATATCAATTTGTAGTGGAAGTTCTTTACATGAGTTTGTATATTCCATTGTGGGTTACTGCTACAAAAATATTCTTTTTAATCGGTTTTCTTTTCAAGGCTTTCTGTTAGGTTCCAGAATATAGTCTAAATATATGTAAAGTATCAATTCTAAACTACAATAAAAATTTAATTCGAATTAGAATTTAAATTTAAACGGAGAATTCTAAATTCCTAGTTAGATTCTCTATAATATTTTTAGAATTCCAATATTCTACTTCTGTAAATAATGCTCTACTCTAAATATATTCAAAAATATATTTAGCAACATAAAGTAAAATAATTTTCCTCTGCAACCAATACGTGATTAATATGTAAATGATTAATATTAATAAGTGATTAATATTACTATTAACATAAGATATGATTTAGTAGCTTAGTGGGTAGTATTGGTGATAGGATGACGGTTGGACTAGATGATCTTGTAGGTCCTTTCCAACCTTGTGTGTCTATGATTCTATGCATAACTTATACGAAGTTCAGGTACATTGCACAAAGCTTCCTAGACCACACCTTCTGCATACAGGTTACTTTGTACAGCTATATTTTAAAACAAATATTGTCAAATGAAATTCTGCTTTTGGGGATGGAAGTATTTTAATGAGTTCTTGGTAACCTCATTTAGCATTTGGAATTTATTAAAAAAAAAAAGAAAAAAAATTAAAAACCAAATAGTAACATCAAATATTTTCCTTCATCAGAAAATAAATGTTTTGCCATGTAATACAAAGAAGTTTGAACACAACTATCTTTGCAAGAATGGTAAAGCATTGAGTCAAAGAGAGGTCACAGGTCTTAGAAGTAATTTGAATACATAAAATAATTCAGATATTAAAAAGATATACATTAGAACTGTGTCAATAGCTTTATTTTAATACACAATTAATCACACTAAGAATTGTTGATTTAATCTACCCTACCAAACAGGATGAACAAACCTTCCAAAGAGGACTGTGGTAGCTTTTTTTGGATTATACATTCATTTAAATCCTGTAGATTTTGGAATGAAGATCTTTCTGCCTTATTAATTGAGTTGTAAAAGTAGAGAGAGGTTAGTTATTTTCTTTAAAATAAAACTACTTACACTTTTGATCATATTTAATTACATACAATGTTACTATTAAATCAGAAGAAAAAAAAAATGAAGCCAAATCACACAAAAAGAAATCCTGAAGACATCAGTCAGCTAAATAAAGCCAACAGAAACCTGCCTGAATACAGAGCAGATGAAAATGACATTTGAGTCTTATGTGGATGAGCAGTGAAAAGAATGGTGCCTTATACACCACAGGTCATACAAGACCTGTCTGTGGTAAACTCATATCCCTTCCAAAAATGGTGAGAGAAACAGACTCTGAGCCTGGCCCTTGCCTTTCTCAGTTGCAGCTCTGAGAACAAGAACTTGCATCAATCTTTAAAGGAGGACAAGAGCTAGCAGCCCTCCTTGAATTTGAACTGTGTTGCATCTTGGTAGCCTCTGAACATCATCCTTGCTATGTGGTACCACTTCCCAAGAGACGAGGACACAAAAATATGTCCTCAGTGAAGCTAAGAATGAATATAATGTGGTAAGTGGAAGATATCTGGACACTATGTTGATTATTCAAACACTCCAAATCGCCAGAAATTTGACTATAGTTCTTGACATCTTTTAATATCAGTAAGGGTTTCTTCCACCTCCTCTCTAGAACTGACCAACAGGTTGTGACTATAAGAATAATGTTCGAACAAGTAGCTAAAAATTAACGAACAGAGAAGCACGATTTTTTTAGCAGGTGTGGGAGGGGAAGCAGGTGTTTGTGTGAAGTGTATGTTTGGTCTTCCAAGAGATGTATTAGTCTAAAAGAGCTGGTGGGAGATGGAGAAGGAAGCCATTTCCACATCTGTCGTGAAATTTTACAATCCAAGTACAACTATGGGCCTTAATAAATTGCAGCCCCAGTGTCTCTGAGAACTTTGCTAAGGTGGCACCGCAGCAACTGGCAAGTTCATGTCCCTATCAAATAAAGCAAGACAGGGTTGCTCAGCAACCTGTGATCATGGGTTTTCAGTTCCAGGGCAACATTAAACATTTCATGAAAATTCTCAAAAGGAAATCAATTACTGCCTCCTTTTCCGTTAATCTTTTCTATTGTTTCTTTTTAAAACACAAAGCAGCGCAATGTAAACTGATAGTTCATGCCCCTTTGTGAAGCCCAATGAGTCACCACCTCATTTCTGTAAGTAAAAATGAGTGCAACAAGCAGTGTATTTATTTTCTGCTGTACAAAAAAACTTAACCCCTCCAACATTTAAAGTGACTTCAACATAGTTATATACCATCATCCCTTGCAAGTTCAAATAACAAATGTTATTTGTATCTGCAAACCCATTAGGCAATATGGTAATGTTTGTTTCAGTAAACAGCCCCCATAATCAAGCCATTAGAAAGGAAACAAATACCTTTAGCATTTTGAGGGGTTCACTAAATTGACACTGCGTTACGAAATCTTTTTTTCCTCTTTACTAACTCACTACTCTGTAATATAAAATAACTAAATGATATACTGCATTGCCTGAAATAAGCTTTGTTGCTATTTTATTGACTTCCAAATCCTATTTCATGTTGTGTTACTGAACAAATGTAAAATGACAACAAGAGAAAGAGGATAGGTACTCAGGTCATATCATGAATGTTTATTTAAGCAGCCATTAGAACTACTATACTCCATACATTATTAGCTACTACAAACTACAAGGATTATTTTTTTCTAGTCTGTACTCTGTGATATGCAATTATAATACAGTAGAATAATGTGGTTTCACGAAGTTCTGACATTGCTATTTCAGTCATGCAAACAGTACAAAGGGTAGTTAAGAAATAGGTTTTATTTTTAACAAACTATAGCAAGAGAAGTTTCACAGCAAAGAATGTTCATACTCCTTTTAAATCTTAATCATAAAATATTTAATAACCATCGTCCCTGTCCTGAAATTTGTACACATCTGACCAGTCCCAGTGGGATCAAGCCCCTTCTCATTTACAAAACCATAAATCAGAAATAGCTCTGTTGAAGCTAATGGAATTTAAGAGGCATAAATCAAGGGAAATCAAATCTAATGGGAATACTTGTATGAGTAAAAGATTTAAGAACTGGGCACCAAGTTAGATATGCTGTTATATCTCTATCCAGTTGTTTAAACATCAGTATAAAACTCTTAAGCACATTAATAGCAAGAGAGTTTATAACATTCAAAATGACTAATGCAGTGACCTACAGTAGTCATACTGTTTCCAGTGAACATTTATATTGCTAGCAATAAACCTTTTCACACTGTACTTTGTCTTACAAATCTGAATTCAGGTCTTATTGGTCCTAGTAAGTACAATGTTTTCATTTAACTGACTTTCTCATAAGACTTGATTTAAGTAATTTCCTCCTCTATCACCAATATAATTTACGGAAGAGTAATAAAGAAGTGACTCATGGGAATATCTAAGACTGAGTTAAGTTCATCTGTATACTGTGTGTAGGCACTAAATCCAATGCTCTTTTACAATGAACCTACAGCATACTTCATCAACTTTGTACTGTATCAAAGTCTGATGATCTACTACTCTGTACAGCAGGCTTAACCGAACACAGATAAACATACAACTTGTCCAGAACCAGGCACGATGCTGATACAGTCACCTATCTTATCTGGTTAATGCTAGAGCTGTACAAAATTTATACTGTTTTGTGTAAAAGTGAGGTTTGCCAGTAATTATTAATTATATAAGCAACCTCCATATCCACATGTAAACTCACTGATTTTGATAAGACAACTTGAGCAACAACAATTCAAATGAGTAACAGTTTCTGGAGAGGATCTTTTCGTTTCTGAGGCTTAGTAATTCGGAAAATAATAAAATTTTTCTTTGACAAGATCTACAGGCACGTGTAAAGAAAAAGCAAGCAAATAAAAAAAAAAATCCAAAATTATTCTATTATGTAGCATTCAAACCTTGTAAGAAAGAAAAAACCAACATCATTGTGTTTAGTGAGGATTTTAAAAAAAGATTAGAGCTGTTAATTCTAGGCACAGTCTGGTAAGATTCCACTGAGAGCAGCTATCTCCAGTCACAACAGAAAAAAAATGTTAATGTGTTAATTTAGAATTATAGAGGACTCTTTTGCTATACCAGCTTCCATACTGCTGAAAAAACTACTAGCATTCAATTCAGCTTTGATTGGAATCAGTGGGATCTTCCACTGAATTTAGTAAGAGCTGCAATAAGCACTTGAAGAAGAAATTTAATTGTTTTGAATCCAGACCTCGATTAGGAACAAGGCCTGTATTTTAGGCTAAGTTATCATTCCAATGCCTATACTCATATACCAGCTTTGAAATGACTTGACTAGAGATTGAAATCAAGGAGAACTGAGAGCCAACTGTAGCTCATGGTGAAACACCTACATTTACTAAAATCAAGGAAAAACTTCAGGCCAAAGCTTTTATACAAAGTCCATTTCACACATTTAAAGACTACTCCTTGGTGACCTTCTTGTTTGGAGAGCAGAATTGTAGAATCTGAGGGCTGAGTTTCAGGTTCAGCCACATACCTCACACTGAATTTCCTGGTGAAAGCAGAAATGTGCCTGCTGTATTTTTGTTATATTGGTACCAAAATACTGAAATAGGGAAAAGTTGGCCAGCTAGCATGGTAGCAATGAATTTGGTAAAACTATGTATTCTTTTTTGTGAATGGATTTGCATTTCCATTTTGAAACATTTGTTTCTGTGCTGTACCAGTCCTACAAGGTCAGAAACATTAAGAAATCAACACAGATTGCAGTTACGACTAGAATTGCTCACTGTGCAGTTAAATGTGTCAGCTTAATATTCCTAGTTCCCAGAAATTATTCAGATTTCGCAAGATGGGAATGGTATTTATGTCTAAGAAAGCTTCCAAAAGAGCAGTCTGTTGCAATGGTAAAACCATTTATTGATAAGATGTGTGTAGTTGCCCTTGCCAACACAGTCCAGAGCCCCTTCAAGTCACAGGATGGTTAACTCTTTTAGAAAGCAAGGCTCTGCAACCCTGTTTACTTCTAATTATCAGTTTCCTCAGCTGATGGCTTTGTGACTTATCAGTTGCCCATAATGATGATGCACTGGCCTCAGAACTATTGGGAGAGGTCTGCTCAGTGATGAAGGATATTCAAACTTCTCTGAGCTGAAGCAAATGTTTGGTTGGCCAGAGAGGCACAAAGGTGTAATGACAGTAATGCAGAGATGGGCGCACGCCAGAGTGTCAAGGAAATCCCAGATATTCTGATATGTACCCTCTCTGAAATGACCTTTTATTTCAAATACAAGGTGTGAATAAAATCTAACTAACATTGTGCTTTATATCCAAAGGAGGGGAATGATTTGATTTACAATGGAGTAAAATGGAATCTTTCAAGAAGCAAACAGTGTCAAAGTTAACACTGCAATACTAGTTGGGGCTGGAGCTCCAGTTGTGTGGCAGTGACGGCACGCCTCTGGTCTGTCAGACACTCTAATACAATCAGGGCACCTGCAAATATATTTCTGCCATCCCTGCTAAAAGGCAACGGAGGCCTTTACACACTCAAATAAATGTTTAGCTGAGCTAAATTTCAGACTCTTTTTGAGGTCCAGTGAGAGGAGTGTTTTCCTTTAAGAGCTGTAAAATCTAATCCGAGCTGTAAGACCACAGTTAGGTATCTGCACTGGCTCCTCTCCACTTCCAGCTGGTAAAACTACTGCTCCCAGCTCAGGATGGGGGCTGGTTGGTTGAGAGAAAACAGAGCTCATTTCGTAGTCCATTTCTGCAGGGAAGCTGCGCTACTCTTTTCCAAGAGAGGTAGGGGAACTGTCTTAGCTTAAAACCCTGCCATTGCTGTTCATTCACAGTTGGCTCACTGGATGGAGCCCAGCATATTCACAGAACATCAAAGAATTTTCACAGTTTAGCATTACATTGATTTGTTTACTTTGGTTCAGATCAGATGGGCTACTTGAGATATGATACTTTAAGTTCAAATATTCTACAAACCAGAGTTTGCAAGGAATAAGGATGATACAGCTGAATTAAAAAAACCAGTAATTTAAAGTAATTGAAAGCGGTAGGAGCAGTGGTATGAAAATCTCTCACTTAAAAAAACTTCTCGTATTTCAGGACAACTGAGTGACCAATTGATGTCAATTTTAAAAAGCGATATGAACCACTCTGGACTTGCAAGTCACTATGAGGCAAATGAGCAGAAACTGTAGAGGATAAGAGAATTAATGGACATTTGGATTAAAAATGACCTCACTGAAAAGGGTCAAACAGAGGAAAATTCTGCCATACAAGCTATTAGTGTTCTTTGGAGAGGCCAAGCATACAGATCAAGGTGGCCAGACAGCTATACCCTGTCTGGACTTCCAAAAGGCTTTCATAAAGTCTTTCACCAACAGCTTTTAGGAAATTAAGAACCCATGCCATAAGGTCCTTGCAGAAGCATACAATTAGAAAATTGAAAACATAGATTAGGAGCAATTAGTTGTTTGCTTATTAAAAAGTAATTAGCTTTCCACAATGGAGGAAGGTCCCTGCTGGAGTTCCTCTGGGGTCTATGCTAGAACATTTTCTGGGACCTATACTATTTTATGAAAAATGACAGGGAAAAGGGAGTGAGAAATGAGGTGTAGATGTCAGTTATTGTCAACAATCACAGATGTAAAGACTGCAGCTGGCTACACATGAGCAGCAGCAGAACCCTGCAAAATTCAGTGACAACAACAAAACAACAAATTAAATCCAATGTAGACAAATGTAGATGCCAATCTCACATTAAGATGAAGTGTTTTGAGCTGTCCAGTACCACTGAGGACTGGTGATCTCAGGGTTACGGCAGACTAGCCCATGGAAGCTCAGCTCAGTAGAAGTCCCAAGAGCAAAGCACATACTAGAAATTATCAATAGAAGTATTGAGAATAAAGCAGAGAACATCATGAAAGCACTGTAAGAATAATCCAAGATTTTGCCACACTTTGAGTACTGTGTGCAGTTCCGGTCCCCTCTATTCAAAGAAGAAATGGTAGAGCTTGAAGAGTTTCCACAAGGGATAAACCAAGATACAGAGCACCTTCTGTATGGGGAATAGCTAAGTAAGCTAAGACTCTTCAGTCTACAGAACAGACAGTTGAGGGGAAATGTCAGAAATACAAAGAAATCGTGCATGGCATAAGACGAGTGAACAGAGATCAACTTTCACTGTCTCTTTCAATAGCCATCAAATGAAGCTAGTAGGAGTCAGGCCCAAAGCAAGCAAAAGACAGGTGGTTCTTCATACAGTGAAGTAACAAACAAAATCCTTGCCAAGCAATGTTGTGGATGGTGAAAGTTTTCTTTTTTTTGAGAAACTGGACAAGTGTCTGGACAAAAAAAATTGAGAATTTCTAAGCACGCAGAAATCACATCCACTTCAGGCAGTCTCTAGAGCTGAAAACAGCTGAAAGGACTACGAGGGAGAAGCATCAGATGCTTGTATTGTTCCTTCTCTTCCACAAACAGTAACTTAGCACCACTGCCATAGGCAGGCAGGCTAGACGGATATTCTGACTGACCCAAAATGGCCTTGCATCCTTACAGGTCCATTTGAATAAAGGCTGTTCACATGAACAAAAACATTATAGGTAACACTTCTCTATGCCCTAGATGTCATACTGCTGGCCTCAGATGTACAACACAGGCTGCATTTTCTTTGCTGTTTGTTTTTAAGACATCAAGTTACTGCATTAATATGCTTTATAAAGAAAAAAATCAGTAAAAGTAAAAAATTGTTCTCAAGGTATATCCAGAGGGGAGGCTACATGCTACCACTGATTAAGCCAAATATTTTAAAAAGGAGAACATTATCCAATTGTAGGTTTAAATTTCCACCACACAGCGCTACTCAGTAACATGTTCACTACCCACTAAGCACTCTTGCGCAAAATCCAGTGTTTTTTTCCAGTTTGAATGAGTATAAGAATGCAGCAAAGGTTTTAACTAAGACTTGTGACATCTCTGTAACTTCAGTTTGGCCCTGGAAAACAAATGTAAATGAGGCCTACTCCCTGCTGACACAAAAGCATCTCTAAAAAAGAAAAAAAAGGGTGAAAAGCCTTAACTTGACAAAAAATGGCCCTTTGCTGATGGATATTGCTCACTTACTTATAGATGTATGCTATATGGGAGCAGAGTCCTTCTATATGGAACAGTCTGTTCTGACCATTTTTTTCTTTCCTGATTTGCTTAGCACTGTCTGTATCCATGACTTCTACAATCTCATCTCCATCATGCACCATCGTGTAATCTGCAAGAATTTCCAGAACAAGCTATTCTGGCAAGATTTCATGATTTAGCTCTGATACTCTTCTGGACTTAACACCACTTTGTTCCAAAGAGTTTTTCACTGTGCAAATATCAATCAAATTGGGTCCAACAAGTTGCCAAATAATCACTTACTGTCTCAAGCTATATATCTCTGGCAAGCAGGCTTCTGTTTGATCATACTTTTTCTTCTGTTTGGCAGGTGACAAAGAGTACCACAGCTCCTCACTAAGGGCCACATGATTTATTCAGCTCCATGGCTGACATATGTATTTCCCTATTTTGTGATTTTACAATTCATCATTTGGAGAGGAAGAGAAAGTTATACTGGTCAAACACAGAACCAGAGAACACAGCTGCAAAACACACAAATGCAATACTGGAAATATCTTGTCTGACAAGAGATATCTCTGTCTTTCTGACAAAGTCTAGAGAATTATTTATTACATTGTACAAAGCAGTAGGGAGGCCATGGACAAGCTGGCCACCTTTTCTGGTCAAGGCAAGCTGATCTCAATAAAAACAATGCAAAAAGGATGACCATGGGAGTGGGAAGCCAATCTTCTAATAGGAAATCAGAAGCTAATGGCAAAACTGCAAGCTGTTTCCCCGTGCAAATGTGCTCAAGAAACAGACAAACCACTTAAGCACAAAAAGAAGTAGATGTATACTGGCCATGATTAAATTCAGTCTGTGAATTGGAAGTCAGCAAAAAAAAAAATAAAAAGCTTTCCAGACTGAGGACAAGTAACAGAACCACTTTTAAAACTGGTTAGTTTTCGACTTGTTTAGAAATGGGGAAAAAAATCAACTTATGAACCCTTTAAGGTTTAGAATAACAATGACTGATAAACTGACAATACAGTCCAATCCAATATCCCTGCAATTTTCATATTTATTTTGAACTGATGCTTTGCAAATTACAGACTGTATCTATCTTCAGATACTACTTGATTAACAGTCCCTGTCATGCTCCCGATGCAGGGCCAAAAATTAAACTATGGTATAGCAGGTCAAAACTATTTAAGTAATATTGATATATCCATTCACTACAGTGGAGCAGCAAATGACTGCCTGCCAGAGTTCCTCTAGAAATGGGTTTTGGTCAATATTTTCACTAGTGACCTAAATAGTGGCATACGAAATACACCTGCTAAACGTAACACAGACGAAAAAGCAGTGAGGACCTTCAAGTACATTGCGGGGCAGCAGGAGAATTCAAAACCTGACACTCTGTAAAATTAGGAAAAAACAGGGCAAAATTCAGAAAGGGAATATGCACAGTGCTTCACCTAACCAAGAACTATCTATTGGACAAATTCAGGCTGGAGAACAACTGGCTAGGAATTTGGCAGAATCAGCCTGTGAGCTATAGCAGACCACAAGCTGAACTAAGCCAACAATGTCATATGGCTACAGGAAAGACAAACACCATAATGGGCTACACAAACAGGACTGCTGTCCTCCAGACACCTGAAGTAATCCTTATGCTGTGCTCAGCTGTAAAACTGCAGCAGCTCCTTTCCCAAGAAGATGAGGTTCACTTAGAACGAACTGCAAAACCATGACCTACACAAAATAAGGGAAAGAACAGGGGCTGGGTGAAAAAAGACAAAAATAGGTGGCAGGAAGAATGCAATGCTGTGACTTTTCTTATGTTCCTACCCTTTATGTTCATGGAGAAACAAGAACTGCAGGAAGACAACTGAAGCTTAGACTTCAGAGAAGTGAAGAGCATAATGAACCACTACAATAGGCCATGCCCTGGCACCATGGAGCTTCTCTACTGAAGACCTCTGAAAAACTGGTTAAACGTCTCCCAAGAAAGAAATAGGCATAGCTGTTCCTCTTGAAGGACGCAGCAATGGACAAGCTGATCTCTTGAGATCTCACCCCAGACCTTCACTTCTACAACTGTCAGCCATTACGTCCCAGATGTATGACACACTACTGATTTTCATTCACTTTTTACAAATTTCTTCTTCTTCTTCTAATGTCATCTAGCTTGGTCCACTTCCTTACACATCCTGTTTGAGAGGAGCAGTTCCCACAAACGCTGCCACCTGAAAATTCAGTTTGCAACTAACTGCCATTCTTAAAAGTGTAATTTAGTGTGTGATTGCCTAAGGGCTTTAAATAAAAAATCATCACATAATTTGTAGCTTGACTATTGCTGTAAAATCAGATTCTCATCTTCCCTCGTTTTACAACAGCATATGAAGGGTATTAGATTGCCTCTATAACCAGAACCCATTTAGCACATGCTATTCTTCATCCAGCTCCTAATGAAAGCTCTTATTTAGTACCAGTATGCTCTGCTCTCTCTTCCTCCTCCTTCTCATTTTTAACCACACTGACAAGAGAATTACGGCTAAGTATGAAGTAATTAGACATGGTATAACCTTTGTATTCTCCAATATGTGCTGGTTTTCTGTTTTTGTGTCATGTATGCATTTGCAAGAATGTTGTTTTGATGCTTATATTTTCCAAAGATCCATCCATATGGTGGTTATTCTCTACCAGTCCCCAAATGCACTTTTTGCTGACAAGAGTAGGAGAGAATTCAATTTTTCTTGGTGTATCTCTGTAACTGCACTATATCTGAACTTCCATACAGCCTAGAGTACACCTAGGTTTGATTCTTCTAACACAGTAGTCCCAGCATTTGCACCTTTAGTTCTCAGAACTTCATTGAACTTATTCCAGCTATTAACTTTTGGTTAAGAGTGCACTGTTTCAATGTTGTGACTACAGAGACTTTTAAGGGGTTTGTCTCTACTATTAACTGTCTATATTACTATTCTTGGGTAGCTGAAATTCTTTAGATGCAAAGGCCTACCATCCTGCTTTTCCAAGTCATCCATGTGAGATGGTGGAAATTATAGTAGAAAATTCTAACCTCTGCTGTAGAGAACAACCTTACTTTAAGCTCTTCGTCTTAGCATAAGCTCTGTTTTGTCTCAGCTGAATACTTTTCCTAGTCTACCAATTTCAGCTATTTAGTTTGCAAAATTTCCTTTTGCTTCCCATCAGGAACGTATTTGGAAAATGGAAAACAGCCATTCCTCATATTCTTGCTGATCAATGGATTTTATTACACAACATCTCCTCTATTCCACCACTGAGACCTCAGGTTTGAAATGAACTAATATTCATTAACTCTTTGCATGATTTTCTGGTGTTAAGTCTGTAAACTCCCCCCAAAAAATACCTTTTGGCAAATCACATCACATTTGCATTATCTAAAAACCAAAATCTGTATATCTAACAGTGGCTCCTCGGCCACCCTTCAACTTAGCACACTTAGGTGTCTTTCTTTAAACAGCATGTATTCCTCGCAGGCAGGAAATTGGAGGAAAAGGGTAGTCTGTCACTTGCCAAGGGTGGGGAGTAAGCCACTAGACCCTGGAAGAGATCAGAAAAGAAAGATTACCAGAGAGGAAAGATGCGATTTGGAAAAGTGCTGACCCATCCTCAGCCCCTGCCTAGATTTAAGGAAGAAAAAGGAACAGAAGGATCTAAAATTTATTCCTATACTAATTAATGCAGTGTTTCACTCCCTTGTCGGAGGCACAGATAAGATCTTGACTTCTTCCATTCTTCCATCTCCTTCAGGGTATCAGCTGTTTGTTTCTCATTCTCATTCCTTTCAGAAAGTATCCTCCCTGAACGAAAAACTCTTGGATCCTGAAAATGAAGAATCAGCAATTTCTAGAAAAGCACAAACCCAGAAAATCTTATTTTGAAGCCCACTTTTCAACTGACAAGAAACCCATGTGCCCAGCCTCCTGAAGCTCCTCATTTCACCTATATAAATGAAAAAGTCAGGGGAAAAAGCTTATGTCAATAGCTCAACAGCACAAAAGCCTTCAGCACTGGAGCCAGGAGTAGCATTCCCGGCTTCTCAGATGCTTCACAAGTCACAGAATCACAGAATG
>VXAL01018230.1:35073-46556 GCA_013399475.1 Chauna torquata | reverse complement strand
CTCCGCGGCGGCCTGCGCCGCACTTACGCGCCCCGCGGGGCTGGCGGGGCCGCTCCGCGCCCGCCCGAGAGCCGGGGAAGAGGTGAATTCCGCGGGATATTGCCAGGGCGCAGCAATCGCCGGCGGAGCGAGGGGAGGTATTTGGGACCGGCCGCAACCGAGCGCCTGCGCCGGGGGCAGCTCCTCAGCAGCGCTGCTCCGGCGGCAGGGCGCCGAGGCCGACCGGCGAGCGCGGCTTTTTTTCTCCTTCTCCGTCCCAGGAAAATGCTGGGCTGCTGGGACTACCCCTGTCTGGAGGCTAAAGAAGCGTTGGGGGAAAAAAAAAAAAAAAGAAGAAGAAGAACTCATGACATTTGTGCGTGCGTGTGTCTGCCCTGAGCCTGCCTCCCCTCTCCGTGTGTTTGAAGAGACACAGAGCAAACCCGATGTATATCCGTCATGTGTGCCCACAAAGCTCCCCAACAATTCCAGTCCGGCAAAAAATATATATATATATTAGCTTCTCTGTTTGATTTTCTAACATATCTGTGGCTATAAATACACCACACCTAATCTAACATCTGCTATGATTTCATTACCATCCAAAGCATGGGGATGTGACAGTAACGTATTACCTTACAATACTAACAGTAAGTGCATTGTAACATTTATCTAAATTACATTGCTTTTCCTGACTTTGCAAACCAGTTATAAAAAGATTGGAGTCCGGTGATGGAAGCGTAAGTTCAATGTAAATTATTGTGTACGGCTTCGGATTTATAATCCTATATTTCTTCGAAATGATGCACTTAAATCTCGCCTCAAGTAAGAGGTAATGGTTCTTTACATCCTTTTCCGTCAGCCATATATTTCGGCGTCTGTGTACTTTCGCGGAGCCCCCCGCGCTCGTGTGCCTGTGTGTACACACGCAAACCCCTGCATGCCCCGCGTGTTGTGCATGCTCGTGTGTATACACGCACAGCTGAAGGCACTTCTGCCCGGGGTTTAGGCATTTGGGATGACGACGAGGTCTTTCGCTTCCCACACACGAGTGAGAGTGAAAAGTTCGGCACCGGTCGAGCAAAGAGTACGAGAAGGATTCAGAAGAAAATGCCTCCTTGGAGGGCAGCTCGGAAACCCTTGGAAAAAGTCCTGTACCCGTGAGGTGCCCGGTCAGAGTCTAGAGCTAAAAAAAGGTGAAATTTAATGTAAAAATGGAGGCCGGCAGAAAGGAAGGAGCACCCTCGCCACCGCCACCAGAATTAAGACATTGCGAAGGGAACTGAAAAAGTATTAAGGAAATGTTAATCCTCGCCGCTGGTGGGACTCCAGCTTTGCGTGAATTTGTCTCCAGTAAAGGATCTAAGACTTCTTCAATCGGAGCATATGTTCATAGAGCAATAAAACAGAAAGATTTACAGTCTCCGCCCGCCCCCCAGCAGCCTCGCACCCTTTCAGGAATTACTTATGATGATTTATAACAACAACTCCGGCAATTGTCAAACTGATAAAATAGCCCGGGCTATATGCAGGAATAAACGCTCTTATGAAAGGGCTTCGATTTATGTTCGGGTCCATTTTACTGCGCGTCTTGGTGGAGTTTGGTTTCTTTCCCTGACCAACAGGATAATATAAAACTTCATTGATAAAAACGTAGGAGTGCTGGTGAAGTAGCAAATCTGTTCCTTAGTCACTACCAAAGCACATAAACATTTGTCATCTTTGAATAATTGAATTAATGTGTTATTGTTTGAATGTATAATTCATAACATAGGAAACTTTGTCTCTGTCCTGCCACCGAAACGGAAGTAATAAAAAGCTACAATCTAGGGTTTTTTAGAAATTTCTCCAGCAAGGGATAATAAAGAATATCCTGTTTGCAGAAAGTATTTCCAGCTGACTCCAGGATTTAACAGAGAAACCTCAGCCTCGTGGTCCATATTTCACGGAGTTCATAGAGAGTGCCTTTCTATAAAAATATGCCCTCCAATTTTCCGCTGCGTTCGGGCTATCGATCGGGGACTCGAAAGGCGGGTGCGCTCCGAAGGCTGGATGTGCCGGGCTCCCTCCTGCTCGGGCGGCCGGGCTGGGGACCGACCGACCACGGCCAAGGCGGCGGGAGCGGGCCGAGGGAGCGGAGCGGGGCCGGCCTTNCCTCCCCGCGCCATCCCGCGCAGGCGGCCGCGGCCAGCGCCGCCACCCCGGGACGCGGCAGCCTCCTCCGCGGCGCTCCGCGCTCCGCTTCCCCCCGCTCCCTGGGAACCAAAGGTCACCGCTTGCGCCCGGTCCGGCTCCCGGCCGCTGCCGAGCTAGAAATCAGGAAGCAGCGTGCCCTATTTGTCACGCGTTTGACAGCTAAGTTCATTAAGGCTGAAATAAGAAGGAATAAAAGTAAAAAATGCTTACATACCGGGCGTCTCTTTTCGGCAGCTACCAAAGAGCTAGGTGTGCAGAGAGAGGGACTGCACCCTTTGTATATTATATTCTTGGGATCTCTTCAGTTTTCAAGTCTGATAGAGTCCTTTGCTTGGCAGATTAATGACGACTCCGTGTTTCTTAAGGGACGTGCTGAATTAATTATTTCGCAAATCACGTGGTCAGGACTTGTAGAAATCTATTCTTATCATCTTCCTTGCACTTTGAAATTCTGCCTGTTATGACTGTTCCTAGCAAGATTATTTTGGTCTCTAGGCTTGAAAAAAAAAAAAAAAAATCAGGGGAAAGGGCTAACAAACATGGCCGTTGGAGGCTGTGTGGCTCTGCACTGAGAGGTCCCTATTTACTGTACTGTACAGTGAGTGGTGTTTGCTATTGACTCTGCCTTTCCTCTTCATTCTTACCTTAACGACTAGTGGTGATATAATATACAGAACTGTATTGATGTATCGGTAGTAACAGGAGGAGCCATTAAACAGGAGACAGAGAAAGTGTAATAACAAAATGTATCTCAGTATTTAAACTTCGTGAGAGTGTGCTGGTGAATGCACATGCCCCCCGCCCCCTGCTTTCTAGGCTTTGAGGGCACATGCC
The DNA here is from genome assembly GCA_013399475.1 of Chauna torquata. Taxonomy (NCBI): domain Eukaryota; kingdom Metazoa; phylum Chordata; class Aves; order Anseriformes; family Anhimidae; genus Chauna; species Chauna torquata. The sequence continues at coordinate 43,547 of VXAL01018230.1, read as the reverse complement.
TTGTTTTGTGCACCACTCTCCTTTCACGATCTGAGCAAGATATTGTATTTTTGGACTCGTGCCTTGATCACGCTCCAAGAGAGGGCAAGTCCCTCCCTGACAAATAGTTTTGACAACAAATAGTGCAATCGACTTCTCCTAGTCAGAGGGATGTATTATTGTCTGAGGTGCTTATGCAGGGCTGGAAAAAAAAATGATGTTTGCGTTAGGTGCACGGGAAAGTTTAAACTCTCCAAGTTTCTGTTTCCGTGTGACCTTTCAGTTGTATCAGCTGAAAAAGTGAAACTTACTGCTCAGAGAAAGCTGCTCGCTGCCATGTAATTTCGACGTGCCATTTCTTTTTTAATTGATTCCTTCCCAGACTCACCTAAAAGGCACACATCTGTGTGGGGATCGAGGTGACTTCAGGTGTGGCTCCTTGCCTCCTACCACACATGCATAAATCCGGGAGTCATTCTAGGAGGGCTTGTTAAATGCAAAGCAGTAGCAAATGGATGACAGGCACTTTTAACTGCAGCCTAAATGTAAATATAGACTCCAGCTTGGCCTAGAGTCACACCATTACGGCTGGGGCAATCAGCAAACCTGTTCAAAGGGACATTTGGAAGGATGCTATGCAGAGGCACTCATCTTTTAACATTGTAATGATGGGAGGGACAAGCATTTCCACAGAAGAGAGACCCACCTCGTAAGGACTGTTTGTTCAAGGTACAAACCAGAATCTATTTCTCTACACCTTTTATTATTTCAAATGTATATGGAGGGCTTACATCAAAACTACAGGCGACAAATAGTATAAATAACGCTTTAATCAATGGCAGCGAAACATTGGTAAAGTCTATAAAAAGCATCACACTTTAACAGAGATGAATATTGGTGGACAATGAGATCGTTTAACAAAGGCTTCAATATACAACGTTTCATTCATAAAAATAATAAAAATTTTAAAAAATAAAAAATAATAAAAAAATAAACAACTCCCATTCCTGCACAAAATAACTCTGGAGGAGGGTTAAAATAAAATAAAATAAAATAAAATAAATCTCATGTTCGTTTTCCACGGGAGATAATGGCCAGTGGGTGCTACTGGTCGTTATTGCCCACATTCCTGACCCTTCAGAGCATTGGCAGTTGGAAGCTATTTATTTATTTTGGTACTTTCTGCCTCCAGTTCACATATTCTCGGGGCTTGCAGCGCAATTACAACTACGTAAACTTACAGTGCCCCAGCCTTGCTCAAAGGGGACTTGCAAAGAGGGTTGTAAGAGCTGTGCCTGCTGAACCCAACACTCGTCCTGGAGATATTAACATTTCAAAAGACAGTGAGACAAATTCTGCCCGCAGCTACATCCCTGTTTGACTTCAGTGGGCGGAGGAAGGAAAGCTGGGAGCAGAATTTGGCCCTTTAACTTCGGGAGCAATCTCTGTCGATAAGAAGCACAAAGCAAGGGTTTGCTTATCCGAGGACATTATTTCCCAGAGTTGTACCACAGAGGCCAAACTTGGCATCTCTCTCTCGAATAACGTGTTTGCCCTGCTCCAAGCCAACTTATCACAGACTTTAAGTAAGCAGCGGGGGTCCAGGAGGGGTATTTTCAAGAAGAGCAGCCAGAGTGGTGGTTTTTTTCTTTTCCTAGATTCACTTGAAGAGCAAAGGGGGGCTTTGGTCAACTCTGGAGACGAAAGGCTGTTACTGCAGGAACTGGGTGTAACAAAACTTGAAAACTTGTCTAAGGAATTCCCTCCTCAAGCGCCGCTGCTCTGCTCTCCATGCCAGAGAAAGGGAAGAGCAGTTTGGGTCCAAAAGGTTAAGGGTTTAGAGGTCACTCTTCCCGGCTGAAATACAACTAATCGAATAGAAAATTTGTCCTCTGGGTGAACCTGTTCCTGCAATTTAGCCGAACTTCAGTAAAATACCTTTTCAACTTCTCAACGTGAAGGCGTCAGAAAAAAGACGTCTTTACTATGTATGAACTCTGTGCTTTTTGTCATAGAAACAATGATGCGAATAATGCAGGAATATCCATCTTTAATATCACGACGTGGAGATATTCAAGTATTGCCATGTGCAAGTCTGAGAACTGGGCTAACCCTAAGGAAGAACAAAGAGTTTTCTCCAGGCTCTAAAACAAAAGACCAAGTCTTACACGACACTTTGCGGACTTCTAGGGATGAGAAAAGGGCAGAAATTAACCGCTGGCCATAGTTAATCCTGCCGAATACCCTCATTTTGAAAAGCTCTCCCTTTATTTTCGGATTTATTCAAGCCCATTTTTGCCAGCGTTTTCCCGAGTGAGCTCAGAAAGCAAAGAGTCCTCAGTAGGAAGCACTCAGCCTAGAGATGGGCACTTTAACTCACACACTACTGTTTCAAGCTCCCTTTAGAGAAGTGCAGCTTCAGCGTTTGCCCTGGGTTTCCTTCTTTTTTCTTTTCCCTTTAATAATGGGATCATCTAGTTAAAATATCGATGATACGGTCCCTCTCCCAGCCTGCCCTGAGGACAGAGGAGATAAGGGCTGAGCTTTAAAATCGCCTGAGCGGAGGTGTAAGTGGCTGAGGGAGCTGGTTTGGCTGGGTTTGGTAGTTACAATGCAGGCTCAATGCACTAAAACTTCGGCACGATGCAAGCAGCAGCCATACACAACAAATACGTGGATATTAGACCTGCTCTGATCCCATGCAAACATTCCCTCTTACCCTCAATTTAACTTACTGAGATTTCCAATCATTTCAGTCATGTGTCGTGGTTTGCTTAAAAACAATCACGGATCATGAAAAAAGAAAAAAAAAGCCCCAAACCAACCAACCAACCAACCAAACAAACAAACAAACAAACAAAACCAGACCAAAATAACCCCAAAAAAGCAAAGCAGCAATCCACACAGCCTGTCTTTCTGTTGGGCAGAAAGTAAATTTAAAATCAGATAGAAAGTATGCATTTAGATTTGAGCTTTGAGTGGTTCAGATAATCCCAGACATCGCATTGATTTTTCACTCCGGGGTTTTCCTTTTAGTTTATTTTTCCTTTTTAAATGAGGTATCGCTGGTTTAAAGTACAGCGCTGAGCACAGCAGGCTTTGGAAACAGATTTCAAGCCTGTTAGCCCTGGATGGTACACGGTAAGGAGCAGGGACGCTTTTCTTATTCACAATGAAGGAAATTCAAAAAATGGGGCAAGAAAGTTGTGTACGTTCAAGACAAGTAAACATTATACATGTGTTCATCAGACTGGGAGGGAGAAGTACTGTATTTCAGCTCCCCTTTCCCATTTTTGGTTTGACTATTTTTCTTTTCTTTTTATCTTCACTCTTCTACATAACAAATAAATAAATACGCTAACACTATCAGAACATAAAATAACCCGTTTTCACTTAATTCCTATGCACATCTTCTGAGAAGTTATGGAAATGAGCAAGTATTTTCATTACACCAAGAAAGGTAAAGCAGCACAAAAAGTTCACACACACTAGTCTTTATGTTCAAATAAAAGACTATGCTATAAATTTCCTGTCCTTAACTTGCCCAAATGCATCATCTCGAAATTGCGTGGGATAAAAAGACAATTAAAAGCAAAAATCCCAGAATAAGCATCAAGCCTTCCCTTTCAAATTCAAAACTGAAACACAGGACAGTTTCATTTTTAATGATTTATTACTTTTTATGGACAGAAGGTCTCGTTTAATATTTTCCCAATTCCCACTGCCTGCATGATGCTTTTTTTTGTTTTGTTTTGTTTTGTTTTGTTTTTTAGGTTGTGCTAGCAGAGGCAAATAAAATAAAGTCCAAAGTAGCGTCATTTTGTCTCCTTTGTACAACAGTACCTTAAAGAAAGATGACAGTTTCTCGAGTCCTTAGCTGCTACATGCAGGTTCTGCTTGGATAATGTCAGTTATGTGCAGTACTGGTCAGAATCGAAGGATGAAATGGAAAATTTCACCTCTTCTATAAAGTTGTCAAGTCAGTCTGGTGGTCCTTGGAAACAGTCTGTAAATGTGGGTTTGAACCAGAGGAGGAAGACCTGCCCTTAGTGTTGGGCAGTTTGTGGTCTTTTTTCCACTTCATTCTTCTGTTCTGAAACCAGATCTTGATCTGGCGCTCAGAGAGACACAAAGTGTGGGCTATCTCGATACGGCGGCGCCTGGTCAGGTACCTGTTAAAATGAAATTCTTTTTCCAGTTCTAGGACTTGCTGTCTGGTGTAAGCTGTTCGGGAGCGCTTAGGTTCCCCTCCGCTGTAATTGGGGTTCACTGGGAAAAAAATACGGAGAACTTTACAAATCTAATCTTGACTTTCCGGTTCGACTTTACAAAACAAAACCTTACGAGCTGCGAGCATGTGGCCGGGCTGGCTCCATCCCAGTTGCTTACAATGGACGTGCTGCTTTCACCCGTGCTTAACACAGGCGCCGCAGACCCACGCAGCTAGGTAGGCTGGAAGCCTCTACCAGGCTCCTAAAATGGAGTTTTCTGCTGCACAGAAAAGACCCACATGGCCAACGGCCTATTTCCTCAGCAATAAAAATTTATGACGAGTGTAATTGGCTACCTCGGCTTAAAACCCTCGTCCACGAGTCTCGCAAGGACTCGAGCAAGCATCTCTGAGGACAATCGGAAGCAGGGTAGAAGAGCAAAGTAAGAAGAGGATCCTTACCCGAGTTAACATGGACTTTCTTCATCCAGGGATAAACTACTGCTGGCTGCTTAACTGCTGACCCGTTTGGGGCTTTGAGGGCTGGCTGCTGGCTGCAGGCTCGTGAGTTGGACATTGGAGGCGGTGGACAATGCTCTGCTTGACCGGGGAAGTGGCTCGGTGGGCCGGATTGCTCCTGTCCATGACCCCGCGGCTGCACGGCAGAGCCTTGGGCATTGCTACAGCTAAAGGGCTGCTCGCTGTAGTTTGACCGTGGGTAGAGCCCCTGGTGCTGGAAATCAGAGCCCTGCGAGGCACTGTAATACTCGGACCCCTGCTCGGCTAGGTAGCTGTTCTGCAAATATTCCTCACAAGGAGGAAATTTGGGATCCACATACTTAGAGTTCACCATATACGAACTCATGGCCATTAATTTCTGAAGGTAGAAAATACTAATTTTTCTCGTGTTGTCTTTTTTTCTCCTTCCATAGAGCCCTCCTACTTGCTGTCAACTGAATAAAGTTAGGCGTGCATGTGACCGGCCCGGCCAATGGGGAGGCAGGGAGCTGATCACCGGATTTGTGTGCAGCTCATAATTTCCACGAATTTAACTAAATAATATACGTGTAAGCAAGTGACCCCTCTCCGGCAGGTTTCGCCCTCCAAATCAGATACCGGAGTTTTAGGAATATTCATCAAGCGGCGGCCGCCTCCCTGACCCTCAGGTACAGCCAGCCTTTTGTCTGAGCTGACTTTCCTAACCCCCGCTGCCCTCTCGTCTGATTTACCAGCCAGAATTTCAGCAGGGTTTGTTACGTGGCTTAAAATAAAATATCGAAAGAAATACAGAGCGAGGAGCTGAAGTGGGATTAAGAGGGAGGAAACTGATAAGAAGACAAGAAAAAGAAAAGACATCAAAGAAGAGGGTAATATGATGTACAATAGATCTGTCCTGTCTTTGTCTTGCAGAGGTCATCCAAAAGTTACCAGAATTTAGTTCTGCTGAATAAAATTAGGCAATCAGTAACTTCTCATTCACTTGGCAAGCTTCGATATGTATGTGCGCATACGTGTGCATGCACACACGCTCGCACACACATACACAAAAATCTGGACATATATGCATATAAATTCATACAGATAACAAGAAACTGTCCACTTTTAGCCACCAAAGTTCAGTCAATTGAACTGGATATAGCATTTAATTAGGTTAAAAATATCACAGGTTTAATAAGAAAAATTCAATCTTCATTCATCAATATCATTCCTGAAGCACAAGTAAATACATTCCAGTGAGTCGAATGCTGCTTTTGCTGCTGTCGTAAATATTTTGTGAGATCTGGACACTTGACAGGAAAATTTTGCTAACGTCTAGCACATCTAGCTAATATATCAGTATCTTTTTAAAGATTCATTCACTGATTGGTAGTCTTTTTTTTCTGAAGATTTGTACATCTTGTGAGATTAACTGTTTAAATTCAGTCTGCCAGTGAGAGTTACAATTGAACGGCAAGTGAAATTTTAAGAGACTTTCTAAAATCTGGTGAATAGGAGAGAGGCAGCAAAACTTTTAGAATTTCTCAGTGTTCAACACGCACACATCTTTTGATTCCGTCAGTATCTAAACTTCTAACCATTTGCAGCAAGGTGAAGTTTTTGCATCGACCATATATTCCCCTAGAATCGAATCTGTGACTATATGAATATCACACAAATTCGGTTCTACAGGGTATATATAGACAACGTAATAACATTCTGTTTTCATCTACCATATAGCAGGTCATTGCAATTCTCTTATTCCTTACTGTCTTCTGAGGAATGCAAACTATTCTGTTGGGATTCAGATCTGAAATACGGATTTGCAGGAAGGTGGGATTTCAGGAAAGATTCACGGTTGTATTATTGATGAAATAGAGCTTTACGACTCTGCACCAATTTATAGCGACGAATTTCGACTAACAAATTCTCAGAAAGACCTGCTGATCACTTCAAATGCTTGCCGTTTACGTCCTTGCTACAGAAAACGGACGTTACCAGTCAAATTGCGTTATTTAGAATAGCAATAGTTAAAATCGCACAGAAAAAAAAGTGTTTATATATTTAGTCTAATACGAATCTGAAGAGGTTCTTCCTAATTAGAATCCACCCCCCCCCACACACACACACACAAAAAAAGAATTAAGAAAAAAAATCGAAACAGAAGTAAAACAGCCGACAAACAGAAACAGCGCTTGGTGAAAAAGACGAGATTAGAGGCTGGAGTTAGTTGTTCTCGGGAAGCAGAGAATTTCCAAATTTACCTTGGTCCCATTATGCTGGTCTAGCTATTATCCCGCGGCTGCGTGTGAGCCGCAGCCTCGCACCCTCCCAGGTTCTCCCCGCTGTAGCGTTTATGGTGAAGGGCAGGGCGAGAGGTCATCCGAAATCATTTACAAACATATCACAAAGTTTCATTATTTTTACTTTGTCGACAGCAGCACACAGGAGTACAAAAGTTCATGAATTGTGTCTGACCCAGCTCCTCACTGCTGTCCTGCGGTCAACCTCTTCTCCTTCGACTATTTAAAACAGGCAACATAAGGGCAAATAATGGTGCGGGTGTGATACATCCAGCTACTGCGGAGGGCAGATTTGGGGGTGTTGCGTTTGTCCGAGTGATCTGCACCGGTTTGTTTGCTTGGCTCCAACTCCCAGCTGCCTGATCTGGGGGATGCTATTTTTAAACTTCTGCTTTCTTACGACTGCCGTGATATCATCTTCACAGCAAGTGCAACTCGAAACGACTTAGTCTCCCTAATCTCCCCTCCATCCTCCCCCCGCTTCCTCGGATTATTTAAATCTCCTCCCAACTATTTTAGAGGCTCTTCCCGGTTTCTCCTCCTTCCTCTGAGGGGAGGGGGTGCCTCCCTAGGGGGTATCAACCGCCCGGCTGACCGGGCAGGGTGGCACCCCCCGCCCCCCCGCCCCNNCGGCTCGCACTCGGGCCAGCCCCCGGGAGCGGACAAGCCCTCCGAGGGCTGCCCGGGGCGAAGCGATGGGGCTGGGGAAGCAGCAAGTCCCTGCTCTGCCTAATACTACACATTTTCATATTTGTTAGACGCTGTGACCTGCGTTTCACCTTATTGCACGACTTGCTCAGACAGGTCAAAGCCAAAGAGTTATTGATGAACAAAAGCGTTATATATTCACCTCCTGTTCAACTGCCCATACAAAATGCTTTTGATCTATCAGGCTTTTTGTATTCTGGTTTATAATCAGTATGCTAAATGTAAGTTGGCAGAAAACGAGTAATCCATACATTTAGGGCCGGCCCTGGAAAAAAATGCCAAGGGCATCTACGTAGCGCAGGACTAGCTATGGGAGGAGGAAAGTTACCTATGGAACAAAATTAAAAATCAGCGCTCGAGGCAATTGTTTATTTCGTATTTAAATGGCTCGAAAACCAATATCGCAATGTAAGGTAAGAAGAGGACGAGAAGTCTGGCACGAAGTAGTGGAAGAGATTATTTATCTGCAAGCAGGGAGAGGAAACAGGGAGAAATGCAAATAAACACAGCTCCGCTCCTGTGCATTCTCCCAGTCAGAGCACGGTCTGCAGAAGCGGGGAGGGCAATGTGTACTTAATGAATCTTCAAATATCGCAGCCTTTCTTTTCCTCGTTGAGAGACAAGCCCGTCTCGGCCTGAAGCACCAGGACCAACGCGGTTAGCGCCTTGCTGCAGCCAGAAAGGTCCGACAGCCGCCCCGGCAGCACGCTGCCCGCCCGTCCCCCCGCCCGCCCGCGCTGCCCCAGCGCAGCTCACGCCGGGCCAGCAGAGACACCCAAGGGCCGAGGGAAGAGGTT